>WBZZ01003894.1:17500-77500 GCA_019918135.1 Paulinella micropora
AGCGTGACCAGCATCAACAAATATACAGGCGCGAATGCCATGATCATGTTTGCATACCTTTCGTACATCCCCACAGTTCCCAGACAGCAAGCTCTCTTTGTTGATGAATGCGCTTTTGTCGAGCGAGGTAAAGCATATTATGTGCTTGCATGGTAATTGAAAGGTGCATGTTTGTGTATGCTAAGCAGAACTGTACCCTACGCGTGGTTGCCGAGCCATGCCTGGAGAACGAGTTATTTTGCACCGCGGCATCAGGTCTCTCTCTCTCTCTCTCTCTCTCTCTCTCTCTCTCTCTCTCTCTCATTCATTCATTCACTCACTCATTCACTCATTCACTCATTCACTCAATACTTCACTCATTCGCTCATTACTGCTTTTACTACTACTTTTACTACTACTACTACTACTACTACTACTACTACTACTACTACTACTACTACTACTACTTCCCACTACTTCCCACTACTACTACTACTACTACTACTACTACTACTACTACTACTTCTACTACTACTACCACTACTCTCATATCTCTTATCTCATATTACATATTTCTTATTTCATATATCTTATATCATATTTCTTTTATCTTATATCATATTTTTTATATCATATATCTTATATCATATGTCATATATCATATATCATTTATTTTACATCATATATCTTTTATCATATATCTCATACCATATATCATGTATCATGTATCATATATCTTTTATCTTTTATCATATATCATATATCATATATCATATATCGTATATCATATATCATATATCATATATCATATATCATATATCATATATCATATATCATATATCATATATATCATATATCATTTATCATATATCATATATCATATATCATATATCATATATCATATATCATAAATCATAAATCATATATCATATATCATATATCATATATCATATATCATATATCATATATCATATATCATATATCATATATCATATCTTATATCATATATCATATATCATATATCATATATCATATATCATATATCATATATCATATATCATATATCTTATATCATATATCATATATCATTTATCACATATCATATATCATATATCATATATCATATATCATTTATCATATAATATTTATCATATATCATGTATCATGTATCATATATCATATATCATACATCATATATCATATATCATATATCATATATCATATATCATATATCATATATCATATATCACATATCATATATCATATATCTTATATCATACTTCATATTTCATATATCATATATCATGTATCATATACCTTATATCATATATCATATATCATATAGCATATATCATATGTCATATATCATATATCATATTTCATATTTCATATTTCTTATTTCTTATTTCATATATCATATATCATATATCATAGATCATATATCATATATCATATATCATATATCATATATCATATATCATATATCATATATCATATATCATATATCATATATCATATATCATATATCATATATCATATATCATATATCATATATCATATATCATATATCATATATCATATATCATACATATATCATATATCCTATATCATATATCATATATCATATATCATATATCATATATCATACATATATCATATATCATATATCATATATCATATATCATATATCATATATCTTATATCATATATCATGTATCATGTATCATATATCATATATCATATATCATATATCATATATCATATATCATATATCATATATCATATATCATATATCATATATCTTATATCATATATCATATATCATATATCATTTATCATATATCACATATCATATATCACATATCATATATCACATATCTTATATCATATATCTTATATCATATATCATATATCATTTATCATATATCATTTATCATATATCATATATCATATATCTTTTATACTTTATCTTATATTTTATATCATATATCATATATCATATATCATATATCTACTACTACTACTACTACTACTACTACTACTACTACTACTTCTACCTCTACTACTTCTACTAATATCACTTCTATTACTACTACTACTACTACTACTACTACTACTACTACTACTCCTTCTCCTACTACTACTACTACAACTACTTTTTCTTCTACTTCTACTACTACTACTTCTAATACTACTACTACTTCTACTACTACTACTACTACTGCTTCTACTACCTACTACTACCTACTACTTCTACTACTTCTTCTACTATTACTTCTACTTCTTCTACTCATTCATTCACTCATTCATTCACTCATTCATTCACTCATTCATTCATTGACTCATTCATTCATTCATTCATTCATTCATTCATGTACTAATTCATTCACTCATTCACTCACCCATTCATTCATTCACTCATTAACTCATTCATTTTTTCACTCACTCACTCATTTATTCATTCATTCACTCACTCATTCACTCTTCATGCACTCATTCATGCACTCATTCGTGCACTCACTCATTCATTCACTCATTCACTCATTCACTCATTCACTCATTCACTCATTCACTCATTCACTCATTTATTCATTCACTCAATGTCATTCACTCATTCATTCATTCACTGATTCATTCATTCATGCAAAACACATGTGCAGCACATGTGCGGCACATGTGCAGCACATATGCTTTATGTGCGAATTGATAAGAATGAGTGAATCTATACACAGCGTGTATGCTATATTTGCTTTCTTGCCAGGGAGGATGACCAGCTGGCTCAAGACGGACGTTACGTGGTGACGTTTCTATCCTCGCTGCGCCATCACAGAGGAGGAACAATCTTGTCTCTCAAGAATGGAACCAACAGTGCGGTGGACTTCGCCGACGCGCTGATGCATGGAGTGGAGGCGGGTGTCATCGTGGCAGGGGACCGCATCGTTATGGATAATGCAGCCATTCACCACGCCCGACAAGTGATCCCCGCGTTGAGAGTGCTCTTAGCTGGAATCGGGGTCGAGATGGTATACTTACCCAAATATTCACCTGAACTGAATCCGGTGGAATTAGCCTTTCAATGGGCTAAGCAACATATCAGAAACGATGGAGCGGCGGGCCCTTTTGTGACAAGAATTCTTGCTGCATTTGCTGCTACTTGCACTCGGGAAAAAATGATCGCCGCATATGATCATTGCATTCCTTGATTTTTTGTGCCTGAGGCACTGTTCGTTATTCAAACAATGGTGTAGTATTATCATAGTAATACTAGCTTCCCAGTGACTCATCCCTACGAGCGGCAAGCATTGTTTTATTAAGTTGCAGTGTTTGCCAAAGTATCAATAGCTTAGTTAGCATTGATATAATAAGTAAATATGATTTTTATTTTCATTTCAGTTGTATTCAGTTCGTGTCACTGTCGTGGCACGTATATTATTATTATTATTATTATTATTATTATTATTATTATTATTATTATTATTATTATTATTATTATTATTATTATTATTATTATTATTAAGTTCTACCATCTGGGCCCTGTCGCCAGTTCGATTCCCGTCGGTGCCACCAGTATTTTCATTGAACATACCGATCCGTCTGGACCAGTATTTTCATTGAACATACCGGCCCGTCTGGAAGTGTTGGAACTGCCCTTGCGGGGGTGTCATTAGAGCTTATCGTCAATTCTTCGTACTCCCCTCACGGGTGAGACGATGGAGGCACATGTGCAGAAATGCATCAGCCATTGACAGAGAAGCACTATTATTATTATTATTATTATTATTATTATTATTATTATCATAAGTTATTATTATTAGTGTTATTATTATTATTATTTAATATTATTATTATTATCTTCATTATTAATATTATTATTATTATTATTATTATTGTTATTATTATTATTATTATTATTATTATTATTATTATTATTATTATTATTATTATTATTATTATTATTATTAGGGAGTACATAGGCCATCGGTCCTTTCCATGGGCTGATTGGTATAAAGCTCCTAGAGTAATGTTCTATGCCGTCACTTCCTTTATTCCACCGATTGGTGTGGAGACTTTCCTTATGGAATGGAGGACTGGATGCACATGGCCTTTTGGCTCAGCAATTGGCAGGAGATACACTATTATTATTATTATTATTATTATTATTATTATTATTATTATTATTGGACACCGTGATAGCCCAGTGGTCAAGTTCTACCATCTGGGCCCTGTCGCCAGTTCGATTCCCGTCGGTGCCACCAGTATTTTCATTGAACATACCGATCCGTCTGGACCAGTATTTTCATTGAACATACCAGTCCGTCTGGAAGTGTTGGAACTGCCCTTGCGGGGGTGTCATTAGAGCTTATCGTCAATTCTTCGTACTCCCCTCACGGGTGAGACGATGGAGGCGCATGTGCAGAAATGCACCAGCCATTGACAGAGAAGCACTATTATTATTATTATTATTATTATTATTGGGCCCTGTCGCCAGTTCGATTCCCGTCGGTGCCACCAGTATTTTCATTGAACGTAACGATCCGTCTGGACCAAGTATTTTCATTGAACATACCGGCCCGTCTGGAAGTGTTGGAACTGCCCTTGCGGGGGTGTCATTAGAGCTTATCGTCAATTCTTCGTACTCCCCTCACGGGTGAGACGATGGAGGCGCATGTGCAGAAATGCATCAGCCATTGACAGAGAAGCACTATTATTATTATTATTATTATTATTATTATTATTATTATTATTATTATTATTATTATTATTATTATTATTATTATTATTATTATTATTATTATTATTATTATTATTATTATTATTATTATTATTATTATTATTATCATTATTATTATTATTATTATTGTTATTATGGACACCGTGATAGCCCAGTGGTCAAGTTCTACCATCTGGGCCCTGTCGCCAGTTCGATTCCCGTCGGTGCCACCAGTATTTTCATTGAACATACCGGTCTATTTCTGGACCAGTATTTTCATTGAACATACCGGCCCGTCTGGAAGTGTTGGAACTGCCCTTGCGGGGGTGTCATTAGAGCTTATCGTCAATTCTTCGTACTCCCCTCACGGGTGAGACGATGGAGGCGCATGTGCAGAAATGCATCAGCCATTGACAGAGAAGCACTATTATTGTTATTATTATCATTAATTTATTATTATTATTATAGTATATTATTATTATTATTACGGTTATTATTATTATTATTATTATTATTATTTCTTTGGAGCGGAGCCGCGTCACCGAACGGTCCCGTGCTACCAATGGAGGCACATGTCCGACAGGATCAAAGGCCAATTGACTGATAAGTCTATTATTATCATTATTATTATTATTATTATTATTATTATTATTATTATTATTATTATTATTATTATTATTATTATTATTATTATTATTATTATTATTATTATTATTATTATATATATTATTATTATACATTATAATTATATATTATTATTATTATTATTGTTATTATTATTATTATTATATTATGGACACCGTGATAGCCCAGTGGTCAAGTTCTACCGGGCCCTGTCGCCAGTTCGATTCCCGTCGGTGCCACCAGTATTTTCATTGAACATACCGGTCTATTTCTGGACCAGTATTTTCATTGAACATACCGGCCCGTCTGGAAGTGTTGGAACTGCCCTTGCGGGGGTGTCATTAGAGCTTATCGTCAATTCTTCGTACTCCCCTCACGGGTGAGACGATGGAGGCGCATGTGCAGAAATGCATCAGCCATTGACAGAGAAGCACTATTATTATTATTCACTGTAGTATTATTATATATATTAAATATTAGTATCAATATTATTATACTATTAATATTATTAGTAAAATTTAGTATTATTAATATTACCGTTCAACTTTCACTGATTAATATTATTAATGTAATTCAAGTCAGAGTCGCCGAAATCCGACCACTAATTTGATTTCCGACCATTAATCAAATATCTGACAATTAATTAGATTTCTGACCACTAATTCAAAATCTGAAGACTAATTCAAATTTGATTGGAAGTTTTGCCACTTGAATATCCACAGTAATATTATTTAATGCAAGCAAGTGTGTTTATCATTCTAATTAAAAAACATTCTGAAAATAGCCTAATCTTCCTCCTCTACAAAAGTGTAACACCCACGGTATACTACATCGTTTTTACGCTATTGGTTTTTAAGGGAATTCACTTATGGAAGTGATTTCTTGTAATTAAATGTTTTATACGATGAATTCTTATTACATTTCCGGTTTCGAACAATACTTCCGGTTTTAATGTTGTATTAGGATAAGGGATATGAAACTTGGACCTGCCAACATACGGCTATTGGGAGGGAAAAAAATATCTGTAATGTATTAAAATTTTCTGTTTTACCCGGGGTGTATTGTGACCGGAGGTCTACCCTTACGAGCTCAAAGGAATAAAAAGGAATTTAATAAAACTGAACACAACAGGTTCAAGGCTAGTTTCCACTTCAAGAGTAGAAAGGGAAGCCAGATATGAACCCAAACAACAAGCCAAAGGAAAAACACCGGTCAAACCGGAGTGTCCCTACGACCGGGTCATCTGACACGATGCGTTACGTCCGTAACCTGCACAAATGCCAAAACATACCCTAAACAACAACCCATAAGTGCATTTTCCCTTATTTAGCCATAAATTCCCAGTCACGGGAAAAAGGCTAAATTTCACGGAAATTCCGTGACTTTTTTTCCAAAACTTCAAACGGTTACTACATGTGCTGTAGAAGGATCGGGTCAACGCTATTAATGTGGGAGGTTAATCAATATGGATGCTACACAATACTGTAATCTGCATCCCAAAACCTTCTCCACGCCAGTAAACGGTCAAGTGTAAAATCTAGATTTTAAGGTCCTATGGGATCCAAGCTTCCTAGCTTTTCTCCCATATTCCTTATCCTAATACAACATTAAAACCGGATAAATTAATCAGAACCGGAAATGTAATAAGAATTCATCTTAAAATACATTTAATAACAAGAATTACTTCCAAGAGTAAAATCCCGTAAAGCCCTAATAGCGTAAAAACGATGTAGTATACCGTGGGTATTACATAGCACACCTTTCCCCTCCTTTGAGATCGCTCGGATCTCAATTCCGGAGTAATACCAACGGAGACTACATCTCGTATAATCTCGTCAGTACCGGCTTTTTGGGGAATCCCAGCTGACTGTCCACCACCCCAACAGCTACCTAGCTCGACCCCTGATCAAATCTTATCAAGAGCCATCCAACGGATTATAGGCTTGTGCTTCATGTGGGCTAAGTTCCGAGACTTATTGTTGCCCGAAGATCGTGAATCTGACACTCGACCAGCTCACGTCTTCAACCCTACGCGCGCGATTTCCCCGAAGTCACAGTCCCCTAGTCTGACCGACCACCAACCAGACCCTGTCTAATCCGTCAAATGTGAATGGTGCCTTGGCCCTGAAGTCCGAATTGACCGGACCCCAAAGTCCAGCCCTTAAAACGACGATGGCCTTCTCGCCGAGTTCCTCTCCCGTACCGTGTCCGTAAAGTTTTAATGTTGAGTAGGACCCCCAGTACCAATTTCCCACACACTATGGTCAATGTGCGCCCAACTTCCCTTTCCCCCAACCCGAATTCCAATTCCTTCTTCCTTCACCCCTTCCGGATGTTCCTCCCTACTGGCTCGGATGCTTCTTCCCCCGCACCGTTTCGGTAGCGTGTGCACCCCCCATTAGCCTTAAGTCCACCCCGCACTGTTTGAGCATGTCCCAAATCTCCTGCGGAATGTGCCCATCGTGTAACTCGAAGGGGCAATCAAACACTCCCCTCGGCCACGCCGATATGGTCCATGCCTCGTGATCCCTGTCCGCCTTCCGTGAGGCCGGATCTACCTTGGCATCCCATACTTCCCTATTTGCAGCATCCCACCACACCGGGACATACTCGCGGTACATCCGGTTCTCAACCGTATCTTTATCCCAAGACCGGTAGAACTGCAGCATAGGCGGAAGGTTCTTAAGCGCACTTTCCGACGATCGAGTCTTCCTCGAGTCCTTCGCCAGTCCCACTACCTTCATTACAAAAAGAGTACCCTTGTCCCCCTTTGCAACGAATCTAGTTGGGGTCTGACAAGATAGAACTGATTCAGAACCCAGTTCATCCCCAGTGTCTTATTACCCTCCTTCCATAACTTGTGCTTGACATCCACCTGCGAGGGCTCAATAGGCTCCTCCGGCTCCGCCTGCACTTCCGTTTTCCTACGCTTCCCCGGTCTACTTCCTGGTTCCGAGTAAATCAGATCATAATCCGCCGCCCGCTTCGCCGCCTCTGTGGGTGGCTTGCGATTCGCATCTGACCCCTTCACCCCGACCTCAGGCCTTTTGGAGCTTCCCCGGCCGACGCCCTCTTCAGGGGCCCGTGCCTTCCTCTCCCCCTGCCCTTCCGGTCCCCGGGCTTTCCACCATCGGGTTCCTTATCCGTTACCAACTTAGGAGGGTCTTGAAACTCTCCCTTTTCCCTGACGAGCGCTTCCTGGAGCGTCTCGTTTTCCATTAAGAACGGATCGTACTTAATGAGGCGTCGAACATTAACAATCTTGTTCTCCCCCCTGCCTCTTATCCGATAGTTAAACGGCCCTGTCTGCTGCACCACCTGATAGGGCCCTTTCCAGTGCACAAACATCTTCGATGATATGCCCTTCGGAACCTGTGGGTAGTACAACATGACAATGTCCCCTGGCTTGTACGTCACCATAGACAAGTCCTGCTCCAAGGGTTCTTTGCTTAGCTGGCGAGTCTGTTCCGCCAGCCTTGCTTGCCGCACCGCTTGCATGGCCTCCATCGAGACCCGCATACGAACCCCCCAGAGCTCATCCTCGTCCAGCGCCAGCGCAGGTGCATCCTGATATATCAAGTGTTGGGGCATCACCGGCTCCTGCCCGTACACCACCTGATACGGGGATCTACATTCCGCCCCCGCTCCAAGAGCTTTCGATGGCATCGCGTTCATTGCGAACACAAAGCTTGGGACCACCTCCCTCCACAAGAGCTGACTCTTCTTGCAGTAGGTCCTTAGAGCCGACTTGAGCGGCCTATGCACCCGCTCGATCTTGTCATTAGCCCTCGGATTGTACGGTGTAACGTACTGCCAGTGGACCCCGTAATACTTCGCGAGCCTTTCCATCAGCTCGTTGTCAAAGGCTGGCCCCTTATCTGAGCAAATCGTCTTGGGGACCCCTACCACACATAGGATCCGATCGATCAGCTCCCTGGCTGTCGTCTCCGCCGTCGTGTCCGGCACTGGTATCGCCCAGACGTAATTGCTCGCCCTATCAATGACCGTCATCAAGAACCTATCCTTCGCCGGCCCCACCGGCGGCAACGGCCCCACGTGGTCCACATGCAGGAACTCAAAGAGCCTTTCCAGCAGTATAAATTTCCCAACCGGGATTTTCCCTTCCACTGGGTGTTTCTTGTTCATCTGACAGGTCGTGCAGCCCTTGACCCTCTTCTTAATGAACTTATTCATCCCTTCCCACCAGAATCGCCTCTTGATAATCCACTGCGTCCTCTGTACCCCCGGGTGATTAACCAACGGGACTACGTGCGACGCTACGTAGATCATCTGCCTCAGTTCGGCTGGGACCCATAAGACCCACTTTTCCGGGTTCTTGGCCGTCTCCGGTGTCTTGCCTGTGTACCACATTATCGGCCTCCATGTACCCATTATCGGCCCTCTGGCATTGCCTCCATGCTTCCACTGACGCGATACTGTACCGTCCTCTACCTGGATTCCCACTTGAGGCCTGGAATCCGGCCCCGACCCCTCCGAAGCCCTCACCGGCTCTGTAGAGGCCACCTCCGGCTCTGGAGCCGTTTCCACGCCCGGGTCTTCCGCGTAGGTTCGGACGGCCGGTGCCGCATGCCCCTGGCAACAATAGCACTCATGCTCCGCCTTATCCTCATCCAGAATAGCGGCTTTATCGGCCTCGTATTCCTTCAGGCGTTGCACGGCCTCCTCTAGAAAATGCTCCGTACAGCACTCTGTTTGGCCAACCTCCCGTTCCAACTGAGTCATCATGACCTTCCTATATTCCCCCCTCTTTGCCTCCACCACCCTAGGCTCCTTTCTGCTAGACCCCGGGTGAGCCTTATTAGCATAGAAGACCATGTTCGCCGGCAAGATATCCTTTTGATCCGTCCTCAATGCCAAGTCCTCAAACTCGTCCATCTGCTGCATCGCAGCCAGACATGCGGATGGAGTTGAGTAATTGACTCTTGACAAAGAGTCGGCCACAATATTCTTCTTGCAGGGAATGTACTTGACGGTGAAGTCATAGCACGATAGCAAAGCCTGCCATCTGGCCAGCCTGCCCGTGCAATCGTTCGTCATCAACCACATAAGGTTCTGGTGGTCCGTTCTTACCACGATGTCCCGCGACCCCACAAGTATTCCCTGAGTTTTATAAACGACGAAACCACCGCCAAGGCTTCCCTCTGCCTTGTACAGTAGTTCTGTTCCGCCCTGTTGAGCTTCCGGCTCAAATACATGATCGGCCGTAAGACCCCTTTGTCATCGTATTGCTGTAGGACCGCCCCGATCGCATACTTAGACGCATCGGTGTCCAACACATACTTCTTATCCACATCCGGCATCATCAAGATGCAATCCTTGTTATACTTGGGATCACGAGTCAACATTTCCTTAATGAACTCGAACGTCTCCTCCTGTTTAGACGTCCATTCTCGCATGTCGCCTTTTAGGTACAGCTCTCTTAACGGTTTGACCGTCTCCGACCAATTCGGAAAGAACTGACTGTAATATTGCGCAGCGCAATGAAGGAGAACAACTCCGACCGCGTCTGGGGCCGCTTAATGCCTTCCACAGCATCCCTCTTCTTAGCCGCAATCGCTACTGTCCCGTTCGAGATATCATATCCTAAGTATGTAACCTGCCGGGTGGCAAACTGGCACTTGTCCAAGTTCACCTTGAGACCAAACTCTCTCACCCGTCGGAAAACATCCTGTATATGGGCCAGGTGTTCCTCCATGGTATTGGAGTAGATAATAATATCATCTATGTAACAGAAAGCGTAATCCTTCGCCCTCTGTCCATATTTCTCCATAAACCCACCTGTCCGTTCATCCTCAAACTGTCGTCCGAGCATTTTCTGCATCGCTGCCTGAAATATGCCCGGTGAGTTCCTCAGACCCATTGGCAATACCTTCCATTGGTATAGCGTCATTCCCACTACAAACGCCATAAGCCACCTGCTCTTTCTGCTGAGCGGGATCTGCCAGAACCCATTCTTGAGGTCCAATACCGAGTAAAATTTTGCGTGTTTTAACTTGCGCATACAGTCATCGATCTTGGGCAGCGGGTACCGCTCACCCTCGATGATCTTGTTAGCCCGATAGTAATTCACACAAAACCTCAGCGCTCCATCCGGCTTTGGAACCATGCGTACATGCGACGAAATCGGGGAGTCCGAAAACTCCGTGAAATCATCCGCCTGTAACTCCTCCGCCTTCTCCTGGGCAATACTTTCCTCTCTACGGCCCAGGACAGACCTCCTAGAGGCATGCGTGATATTCCCGGAATCTTCCTGAGATGGGCCTCAAAATGCTTGACCGTCCCCGGCCTAGGCGGATCAAAGATCTCCCTCTCCTTAGCCATCACCTTCTGAAGGCTCTCAAGATGCTTTTCATTTCCTTTCCAATCCGCCCGCATCCGAGCCATTTTATCCTCCCATGACTGGGCATCCTTCCGATCCCTAAGTTCGGGTGCCTCAGCCATGTCCGACCACGCATCCTCCACCAGGCCATCCTCGGAGGGCATTTCCACCTCCTTCTGATGGTATTTGACTTCCGAAAACTCATCCCATTTCCTAAGGTTCGCCATCCGATCCAGAATCAACGCATACTGGATAGGCGCCCTTTTCGTGTAAAACCCTGTGAAGCACGTGAACGCTTGTTCCCGTATCTTCTGAAGGTCACACCCTTTAAGTGAGTTCCGATATGCCAACCCCTGTTCCCTAGTGCCTAATCTACATGCAATCACCAAATGTTGCTTCCTAGATGGCACCGGGATCGGGTAATCCACCATCCGGTCCAAAACCTCATCCGCCCACAACGCTTTTTCATGGAACGGTAAGATCATAGAGAACGGTTTATCACCCTCGAAATATTTCGTGAGCAATTTCGCCGTCTCTCCCGAATTCCGCGTACAAAGAGGTTTGTCACCCCACATGCCCTCTACAAAATTACCGATCTCATCCTCCGTTCCACCCGTTGAAAGCCGCGCTTCCATTAGCGGCTCAAACAACGGCCTGTTGTTCTGTGATGCCTTTGCATGGAAGCAGTACCGGTTCTGAAGGAACACATAAGGCCCCTTCTTACCATCCCTGAACCTGTCCATCCCTGCTCCCATTTCCATGTTAAGTTCTTCAATTGTGCAGGCCATAATCTGAGCACACCGGCCCTGAATTAAGTCCTCCACTGTTGCCTTGTCCCATCGTCGAACAGCCTTCCTAGCCTTTCCCGCTAGCCCGCGGTACTCCGGTTGGAAATCCTTATAATAATTGTCCAACGCTGGGTGCTGATATGGCTTTGGTATAACCAACTGCACCTTAGCGTGCCGCGCAATTGCGTGTGGGTCCTTACCTTTAGTCGCCACTGGCGTGGTAGATGATACTGCGTAAGTATCGACATGAAAGAGAGGAACTGCTGTCCGCCCTCTTACCATATCCTCCGCATCATCCTCACTAATTCCATAGTGCACCAAACCCGACCGGCAGTCAATTAATGTACTCATCCTATTGAGCTGCTTGAACCCGATCAGCAAACCTCCCGAATATTCCGGACAGATATAGAACTGAATATTAAAGGACTTACCGGAGTAGAGTTCAATGGTCAAGACCACCGTTCCCGTAACCTCCGCCCTCGCCTTTCCATTCACTCCTTCTATGCTCCCCTTCATAGGCAACATGTTCTTATCCAACCACGCCTTATTGGCCGTTATGAAGCCCGCGCCCGCGATATTAATATTAGCCAACGTATCATTGGCCATATCGCATGCACTCTCCAGGTCCACACAGTAAACCTGAGTAATGCATAACGCATGTTCCGGCATCTCAATAGCCTCCAGGCGTTCCCTCACGTCAGATAGAAGAACAAAACTGTTATTTAAATCTTTCCGATCCGACAAACCACTCTTGATGAATCCTTCACCAAAAGCAGTATGGTTTGATCTTCCGGCCTTCCTTTCTTTCATCCCAGCCGTCGCCTTTTTTTCGGGTTTAATTTTCCTCACCCTCCAAGGCACCGGCTTGGCCCCCCAATCGGGCTCCGGAATGATAGAAACTTTCTTATCAAACCTAACCGTTGGAACCGGTAAAATATTTAAAGTAGGTTGAGATTTTCGCGGTACGTTAGTAACAACTTTTTTAAATAATATTAACTTGTCTGGCCTTCCCGGGCCCTACATTTCCCCCATTGTCACCACGTTTTCCCCGTTCAATCGTTACCTGCATCACAGAACCATCCATTCCATGAGTAGGATCATGACTCCTGTGAGAAGGATTACCCGTCGGAATTGCCTTTGCTTCCTGCCCCTCCGGCTCAGCTGTCGGCAAAGTCGTCTTCGTGAAAGGCATCCTCGCCTGCCACACGACAACATCCTCATCAGTAATCACTGACGTTTTCGTTTCATTTTCCAACTGGTTCTTACCAGTCCGAAATTCCTCCCCCCTCCTCAACGGAGCCTTCCTCCTCTGCTTCGCTCGTTGAAGCTGCCGCAACTTTAGCTTTCTTGGAGGGCCGGCCGCTGTCCTTCTTACCGCCCCATCGCTTCTTTCCCCTGAAGCCCCCGCCGCGGCCACGGCCTCCACGCCCTCCTCTGCCTCCACGGCTACCTCCCTCCCGCAAGGACGTGACCCTTTTATCATATTCCTCCAGTCGATCCTTAACAAGACGTCGAACAGTTTTGTTCTTGATCACCAGCGCGTCTTGATTGCGGATGGCTCTGACTATTGTCCAGATGGATTGGCCATCGTTTGCAGCATTCAACTGCGTTTCCAAGTTCTTCCAATCCGCCTCCTTGTCAGAGTGTAGCCCAAAGCACTTATCCTTCTTCGGGCACCTGTAGCCCTTGAAGTAGTAGTCAAAGCAAAGCTTGCGACTTCCCTTGTACGTGGAACTAGAAGAACCCCCACCCTTTGGTTTTAAGTCCTTCGGGGGAGCGATATGTTCATCGCTGGTCTCTTCTTCGTCCTCTTCCTCCTCCTCCTCCTGCTTCCGTAAGGGTTTTCCATAACCCCCTTTAGCAATAGTAGGAATACGGCGTCTCACAGCCCCCCCCCCCCCTGGACTGGATAGCAGCTGCTTTCCCCACAGGTTTTTCCTCCTCCTGTTGGGTCCCGGATGCAACCGCAAACGCTTTCATTCCACCCGAGGAGAGTAGCGTGTCATCCCACGTTCTCACGGCCTTCAGGAAGTCCCCCCACATATCTCTAGGACTTTGATAATCGTCCTGAAAAGTCTTCCATGCCGGGGACGCGTCCGTCGTGAAATCGACATTGTCCGGGATTTTAGCCTCCCATTTGCCCTCCGGCCATGCTTTCGTAATGACCCGGAAGACACATGGATCATGCTGATTGATCCTCGCCATGACATGTCGGATGAAACGTTTGAGGCTGATGAAGAACGCATTGTCCGTCTTCAGATTCTCAATCACCCTCAGAAAAGCCCCCCTCACCCTCATCGGCTTCCTGCTCGTCGTTGCCAACGCATTTCCAACCACCGTGGAAATGTGTCCCGTCAGCATAATCTCGCTAGTCAAATCCCAATGACTTCCGTATTGAACGAGCAAAGCAATGAGAGCGTGCATCATTGCGTGCAGTTTGGATATTTTTACGGACCCCGTTTCCGCATAATGATCCCTATCCTGCACCACCTTTTCAATGCCCTTGTTGCTATTGTCCACCGTCAAGTACTCCATAAGGTCCGTATCCGTACCTTGTCGGAGAATATCAACCATTGTCATGGGCGATTCAAAATTGCTCTCCCCCATATACTTACAGAGCAAAATGATCCCCTTACGCAACCATGGCGAGGTCATATACGGCCAACAGTTTACCTGACGCGTAAACCATATTGCCGGTTTTTGATCCCCCTTAGAACCCGGAGCAAATGCAACAGGTAGGAACTTTTCGTAAAAAGTCGCCATCCTTTTCCTTTCCTGTTCATAACGCTTCATCGGATCCAAAGGATCATCCTCATCTTTTCTTGATTTCCGCGTATCTCCCCTCCCATGCTGCGTATTCTTCCACGCAAACCTCAATGGCTTTCACCACCTCCATGAGGTACAAGAGATACCGGTACAAGTTCTCGTAAGCCTGCTCCGTCGCTACCAGCAAAATCACAGCGTCCGGCACCGTACCCGTAGACGTCCTGAGCTTGGTAGTTGCCAGTGCAGCCGTCTCTGCTTCCTTTAGCAGATCACGCAGGCTCCTGTTGGCATTAGTTGACAACGAATTCTTTTCTGTCATCAACTCCAACTTCCCCATGAAGCCTTCGATATGGATTAGGTCATACACGTCCGGTGTCTTTTTCCCCCACACCTTTGTGTCCTTCATCCATTTTGCTTCCTTCATCTTGTCCTTTGCAGCCTCCCAATTCTTAACTGCCTTGCCAAAGGCATTGGCTGCCATAGGGAACACCTCATCCTCGAAGAAAGTCTTCGCCAAGGCCACGTCAAAAGTATCCCCTTTCGCAGGGTCCTTTCTGACTGAGCTGTACCATTCCTCGCTCCAAGTGTCCTTAACTTCAGTCTCTGTCATTAGGAACTGGACATCAAAAAGCTCAGAAGGGATAGGAGTTGGATAATAATCCTCATCCCCATTTTGGAACCTTGCATGTCCTACCATCTGCAGTTCATGGAGGTGCAAAGACACGAATGTCCTTGCCATCATCCTCCTAACCTGCATAGGTACCAAAGTTTTGAGCTTAGGTTCACTAGGTGAGTAGCCAGTGAAAGCAAAAGTGGCTGAATGCCAACCCCATTTTGCCAAATCACTCGACTCTCGCTTCATCATGTCGTAAACCTCCTGATCCCTAGGTCTGTCTTTGTACTTACTTGCCAAACGGACAAAGTGTTCCAAAAACTGATATTGTTCTTTGGAGCCTACAATGTAGTCTGCTGCTACATGTTGTAGAAACTCCCCAACAACCTTTCCTTCCAACGGTTGACAACACGGATCCCTGTAAGGATCATATGCAGTCGTTGTTGCCATGTTGATTTCCTAGGTGTCAAGGTCCAAGTTTCGAGATCAGGGTTCTTCCCTGTTTCTCAAAAACCCTCCTTACCACCTTTTCCCTTTTCCTTTGTTTTTAACGACTGAAAGCACTGTCTCACACAACCAGTACCCCCGTACTGTTTGTCGAGAAGCTACTTAACACTCTCGCCAAGGCACAGTCAACAACAGTGACTGATTGCCCCCTAAGAGTGCGTCGTTCAAAATTCCTAATTTTGATTTTCCTGAGTTCGAAAAAGGCAAAGGGACTCCAAATGTATTGTGACCGGAGGTCTACCCTTACGAGCTCAAAGGAATAAAAAGGAATTTAATAAAAACTGAACACAACAGGTTCAAGGCTAGTTTCCACTTCAAGAGTAGAAAGGGAAGCCAGATATGAACCCAAACAACAAGCCAAAGGGAAAACACCGGTCAAACCGGAGTGTCCTTATGACCGGGTCATCTGACACGGTGCGTTACGTCCGTAACCTGCACAAATGCCAAAACATACCCTAAACAACAACCCATAAGTGCATTTTCCCTTATTTAGCCATAAATTCCCAGTCACGGGAAAAAGGCTAAATTTCACGGAAATTCCGTGACTTTTTTCCAAAACTTCAAACGGTTACTACATGTGCTGTAGAAGGATCGGGTCAACGCTATTAATATGGGAGGTTAATCAATATGGATGCTA
This sequence comes from Paulinella micropora, assembly GCA_019918135.1. Classification (NCBI taxonomy): domain Eukaryota; phylum Cercozoa; class Imbricatea; order Euglyphida; family Paulinellidae; genus Paulinella; species Paulinella micropora. Next base: position 34,466 of record WBZZ01003894.1, read on the forward strand.
CACAATACTGTAATCTGCATCCCAAAAACCTTCTCCACGCCAGTAAACGGTCAAGTGTAAAATCTAGATTTTAAGGTCCTATGGGATCCAAGCTTCCTAGCTTTTCTCCCATATTCCTTATCCTAATACAACATTAAAACCGGATAAATTAATCAGAACCGGAAATGTAATAAGAATTCATCTTAAAATACATTTAATAACAAGAATTACTTCCAAGAGTAAAATCCCGTAAAGACCTAATAGCGTAAAAACGATGTAGTATACCGTGGGTGTTACAGGGGTAAACGTGAAAAAAAGGTCATGAAAGCAGTTTCAGCCATCGAAAAACGGTGCAGCCTAGCCATTTTGGCTAGAGGAGGTGATTTTTATGACATGTTTTCCGGAACTGACGTCGTCAAACACACTACAAGTACCGGTGCGGCAAACGAGAAGGAAAGCTTCCGTCTTGAACCGGTCCGGAGGCACGAAAACGTTCAGGCAAAATTAAAACAATGAAACAAAACGATTAATTTAATGAAAAACGTACTTTCGAAAAATATTGCATATTTCGAAAACAGTGCTCGAATCAGGTGCATTACTGGGTAGCAGCGGGAAGAGGGGCAGTCGCATGCATCATCATGCCAATCGTCGTGGCACTGTAGGGAGCAGAAGGAACCCCGCAGACACACCATCCTCCTTGTCGCAATCGCCGTCTTCTACGCCGCAGGTGTAATCGCATTGAGTGTACTCATCACTGCCATCTTTCAGCTTCTAGCCGGTCTTCTATGGCCCAGTGTGCACCGTGCTGTTGCATTTCTGGCAAGCTGCACTCTCAAAATGCCGCACGTCAAACTTCTCCTCGCAAACGCAGCACTTGCTGAGGGTAGAAGACTTTTGCCCTCCAATGTAACCTTTCTTGGCTAGCTGCTTGTCGACCTGCCCGTCGCCATCTTTTTCCGTCTCTTCTGCTTGTTCCTCCTCCTTGTCCTCAGGGAGCTCTCCTTCCACATCTGCTTTGGGGGGCCTGCCCTTTTTGGAACCGGGCTCCAGAAACTTGCGGACGCGATCCTTGGCGTTTTGAACCTGACCAGCATCGATGTCCAAGCCGGGGACGACCATGTTGGCCGGAAGGGCGCCGATGACCTCCGAGCCAGAGCCCATGCAAGCAACCAACACCTTGCTCTGCGGGGGAGGAACATCAAAAAGGATTTGTCTGGAGAACTCCGTGGGTTTTTCAAAAGCGTTGGCTCGTTCGTCCGGCCTCCCAGTGACTTTGTGTTTTTTCGTTGGGACCGCAACAGAGTAAACGTTGTGACGATCCAGCGGGTTCCTGGAGAGATTGAGCTGAAATGCACTCTGGGACGGGTAGAACGCCACCATCACGCACTCCACTGCCTTGATCCACTTCTGGACGTGTCCCTGGTAGTTGTGCTTGTCCTTGTACCAGAACACAGGCTCGATTGTGGTGTAGCCACACTGCTGCAAAGCTTCCACCAAGAGGTTGTACTGAGACAGATGGTGATGGAAAACGACGGCGCGCTTTTTAGCATTGCCGACAACACCGAACTGGTTCAGCAATTTGATGACCCTTTCCTTTTTGATTTCAGTAGTGTCAGCAACAAGGTCGGAAATGTTGTAAGGAAGGTCAGCGTAAAGCAGGTCTGGATCAAACAAGACACACACAAGGAATGAGGAAAACCAAAAAAGAAAAATATGGCAAATTTTCAATGATGGAAAAGTAAGGGAGACCAAAATTGCCATGCATTAGATCAGCGTTCTGCGCCATGTTGAACATGTCTTGGACGAGAATCGTAGCTTTGCCGAAATGGATCTGCTGATCTTCAGAGATGGTTGCCTGTAAAAAAAAAAAGACATATTTTAAAACAAAGTTTTCAAGAGCATGCAACAGGAGGTCTCAGAACCTGTGGCTGTTCAACTTCTTCGCTGGAGAGACGTTTGAGTGCTGCCTGGATCCAGGTCTTGACGTAAGCTTCCAGGTTGTCAGGGAGGGAGCGGTCCTTCTTTTTCTGCAGGTAGAGGATGTCCACAGTGCGATTCAGGATTGCCCTGCCTTCATCGTTGTCAAGCTGGGGGACTTTTTCACACAAATCCTTCCACTGTTTGCCGACGTAAACACCGTCGATTTCAAAAAACCCCATGTTGTCAGCAAGGTCCAGGATCATGTCCTGCAGCGAGATGAGGCAGACGTACTTCTTCTGCTCCAGAAAAAACCTCTTCATGGTTTGCTTCACTTCGCTTAGCTTGCCTTGCTGGAGGTCCTCAATCACTTGTTGCATTTCTTCCACTAGACCGGGCTTGTCCTTGCGGATGTTGTGAAGTTCGTTGATGCTTTCGATGATTGCCTGGTTCTTAGGCATGTCAGAACGAACGCCACCAGGGGAAAGAAGCTTCAGCCAGCACTTCCAAAGCTCACCGGTGTTCGAAGCGACGTAAGTCCACATGGAACCGAAAGTCGGCAAGGGGATGTTGTGGGAAAGGGCGAAGTCCCTCTTCCATGAGGTCAGAAACTTGTTGCAGGAAGCATCATTCTGGTCCTTGAGACGAGCCATTCCAGCGTAACCTTGATCGTGCGCAGAAATGCAGTTTTCGCCGAATGTGTTTTTACGGTGGACGTCAGCAACAGTGTTCTCGAAGGCACCAAGAAAACTGACGGATTGACGACCTTCATCGTTCCAACGAACGAAACGAAGAGCTTCCACGTGAATGACCTGGAATTTCGAGTTCGAAGGTTCTTCTCTGTGAAGTTGCTGAATTGCATGGCTGGAATGAAGACCAACGATCGCCTGCAGGGGAAACTTCCCGTCCTGGATGGCCTTGCGCAGAAAGTTCTTGATCTTGGCCTGGCCCTCGACTGGCAGGCTCGTGAAGTCTATCTTGGGCCTTTCCTTTTCTACAAGCCCAGCCGAAATCCACACAGCCTGAAATTCTTTCAAGGCTCTCTCGTCAACGAAAGGAGGGGATTCCAAGAGAGAATTGTCGGCGTCGTCCAGCCCAAGCTTTCCGGGATTGACAACTTCGCGCGGATCTCGGATCCAACCCACCCCACTGGATCTTTCTGTTGGGATCCTGAGACTTTTTGAAATTCTCGACGAGTTGCTTGACATGCTCTGGGTCGAGTAAACGATCGGTCACTGTCCTGTGGGGTTGGGTAGCGATGGCGTCGGGAATGGCCTGCACGTTCTTGTAATTCATGCTGGCAAGGGCTTTGGCGGCTTCCTTCATCTTCTCTCTGGTGTCTGCACAGAACAACCAACCAAAAATATGTCATATTTTTCAACAAAAGAACAAAAGAAAAGGGGGCTGACCCTTGATGTACGCATTCTTCTCAGCTTTCTGCCTGTCAGCCTCTGAGACATTCTTGCCCGTGCCCCTTTTCCCCTTCATCCTGCGCTTCTTCTCGGGTGGTTCGGACCCTTCCGGCGAGGCCTCCGGTTTGCCCTTTCCAGTTGGATCAGGTGTGAAGGCTGAAGAAGAAGACGACGCCGGAGACAGGGGAACCTGGGGTGGGGCAGAAGACGACGAAGATGAAGACGGTGTCGCGGAAGTGGCAGAGGAGCTCCTGGCCAGAGGCGTGATGGTTCCAACCGCCGCCTTGGGCTGTTTTTTGTTCGAGGGGATGGACCGTAATGGAGTGGATTTTGAGGAACTGCTCGATGAAGAGCTCGAAGAACTACTCGACGAAGAGCTTGAAGGCTGTGTGGCAGCAGGGGCTGAAGATGCGAGGCTTTGGGGCCTGGCTGCAGCTAGCTGAGCAGAAACACGACGAGCGAGGGCAGGGTCGGCGGGTGCAGGTTCCTCTTCGTTTTCGCCTCCCACAACCTCAGTAGCTGCAACACTGCCCTGAGAATCCAGGGCGCGGGATGTAGCACTACCAAGAGAATTGGCGGGATGGAAAACAGAGGAAGGATCAGCCGGCGAAGCCTGCGAATCAGCGATTGGCCCCTTGGCCTCCTCCTTGGAACCATCCTAAGTTGAAAAATATGGCATATTTTTCAACACGAGACAATGATGACGTCGCGTTGGAAGATGTGTCTCGGATGAAAAATATGACATATTTTTGAGACACGGACAAACAAAAACGAAGTGGAGCAAAGAATCGTGAGACATTGAAGCTCACAAGAAAAATATGGCATATTTTTGTTTGAAGACCTTAGCCTGCTCATCCATCTCTTTTTGAAATTGCTTGAGGTAATTGTTCACATCCCCTACACCCGAGAGCAAAAACAAAAACTCATAGTGACACGAAGCCAAAAAAACAGTTCGGGCAAGCATGTCAGCCATGAACTCACAGCTCATAATTGAAACGTGTTCAAATTCAAGCAACAACTAGAACAACAGACACAAAGCAACAACAAACAACTAGAACAAAGGAGAGAGAGCTTGCTGACTTGTAGGAGCTGCCACGTTTGGGCCTTTGGAGAACATGTCGTACAACTTCTCCTCCCAGGTCACATCCTCAGGCCAGCCCACGTAGTAAGCTGTCGTCAGGCACAGTTCATCGAGCAAGGCAAACGTCTTGAATTCTCCAGCTTCGTCTTGGTTTGTGTCGTTGACCCACACCTGGACGTGCCAAAGTCGAGGGTTGTACTGGTAACTAGTAGCACCTTTTGGCTTCAACGCAAACTTCCACACAACACCGAGATCGAAAGAGCTCTTGATGTGACCCGTGTGGTCAGTCCCATGCTCTCCTCCAAACTCCAGCTCAGAGACAATGAGCTTCATTTCAGGTGTGATCCACCATTTGTAGGTGATGTAAGACTTGTCGACAGAGGGACCACCCATGATGTAGTGTTCGGAAAGCGATTTTGAGAGTGCAACAATCTAGACACTGAACAAAAGTGCTCAAGTTGACCGGAAGCGGTCACGAAGAAAAAAATAATGAAGTTAGGCCTGAAAACATGTCCTTTTTTTCATTTTGATAGGGACGGAAAGTCACGCTTATATGGTGAAATGCAATCAAAAATGGCAAACGGACCCAGTCCGGCCACTCGTTCCCAAAAACTGACGTCCGAAACCAGTTTTTGTGCCTTGGTGGCACCGAGTGTGGGCTCAAATTGGCTCACTTTGGAAAATATGCCATATTTTTTTTCTGAGACATCCTTTGAAAGTGATTTTTTACCTTTTTTCCGGACGGATTTGTTTGAAAAGGTTCCGGTGTCGGAATATGCCATATTTCTGTTTTCCGACAACCCTTGTAAAACCATTCTCGCCACTTCTGTTTTTTGTTGTTGACAATATTAGGTTCTTAGGCGAGGCTACCTGTCTGCGCTGAGAAGCAATTTCGTTGCAGTGGCAAAATCGATTCAGGGCACTCCTTTTGTTCCTGATTGCAACACGTTTGCAGAAGAAGACCTGAAATCAAGAAAGCTGTCTCCAGTAAGTTGCCTGTAGCACGTTCAATGCATTTTTTTCTCTTGTGGTCACTCGTGGTCAGGCGATTTCTTGGGTTTTGGCTTCGAAGCTTGGGTGAAAATGTTCGCGCCTGACAGACTTTACAGATTTTAGCACAAGTTAGCGCATGTCAGGCATCAGAACGGTCAGTTCCGCAAAATTGAAGAACATGACGCCCAAGTTCTTTTGTCGGAGGGCAGACAAGTGTTTTCGCGTTTCCTTCTTTTCGTCATGCTTCAACAGGGTCAGCGTTTTCTCCAGTAGGAGCTTGACTTGTACCTTGAACTCAAGCATCGACGACTAAGCAGGGAAGGACTCGATGTTTTGTCCTCGTTTGGAAGAGTGATTCCGATCAGGAGCTTTGATCGCCGCCGCAAAATTCGCCTTCAGAAAATCAAAACATCTCTAAGGTTCTTTCCTTTCCCCTCCTTTACGCATGGATGAGCATGAACTGTTTTCAAAAATATGCAACATTTTTTGTCTTTTCAAAAATGTTGCCCTTGGTTGTACTTCCCAACAAGTGTAGTTTCGAAAAATATGACATATTTTTCTTTTCTGAAATGTTTTCTGAAACCCACAAGTACAATTCCTTTCATTACTTGTACTTTAAGTTTTGCAAATCCTCGATGTAAACAATCACAAAAATCTAGGTTCTCTGTGGATGGACTGGTTTTTGCTGCTCTTCTTCGTCTTTTGGCCATCAGATTTGCAAAAGACGAGGAAGAGAAATCACCACTGTCTACGGTCGCAACTAGTTCTTGCTCTTCTGACTTTTGGGACAAGGCCAGAAGAGCAAAAACTCAAACTCTTGCTGGTCGTCTTCGGACTCCTGTCTGTCCAATTACTGGCTGGCTGGAAAGCAATGCCAGGTGGAGTTTACTTCTGAAGCACAATGTCACAATCTCCACCTTGCATTGTTGACCCTTGAAGCTTCGTTACTGATGGAGGGTTGTGGCAAGAAATTACAAATTTCTTCCTCGGTAAAATTTCTTGCTCCGATTCTTTATCTGACACCTACGGTCGTTACTGGGTGCGCAGCGCCGAAAAAAAAACAAGTAGATGTTTTTTTCTGCGCTGCTCCATCCCTGGTGAAACTTGTTTCTCATTTAGCGGAGGGTACTGGCAAGAAACTACAAATTTCTTCCGCTGTAAAATTTCTTGCCAATGCTCTTTTTCTGACCCTTGAAGCTTCGTTACGTTGTTTTTTTCCATTGTGCCCTGTCCAGAGGGACCAGGCAGAGTGGAAGAATCACTCAAACTGTTTGCAGAGTTTTTTTTTCTCATGTTTTTTATGTTTTTTTTTAATTTTTTTTTTGTTGTTGCTGTTGTTGTTGTTGTTGTTGTTGTTGTTGTTGTTGTCGTGTGGAGGAGAAACAAGCCGACGACCTGAAGTCTACTTGGTTCGACAACTTCGCAACCAGCTTGAAGTTTTGGAACGTCCGAGTGCCGAACGTTGGGAGTGGCCCCTACAACAACGGCCTCTGGACTGTCTTCGGAATTCTGAAATCTCAGCGCCAGAACCCTCCCAGCATGGTGCTTCGCGCGGGCCAGGTCGATGCTTTTCCAGAGGATTTGTTTGATGACGCGGTCGTTGCCTTGACCGGAGCTAACATGAGAGAGCTTCAAACCAACAACAGAGATTTCAAGCGATTTTTTAATGATTCTGTCTCCAAACAGTGCACCAGGATTCCGCTTTGTTTGCCCCCGGAGTTGTCAGTCGACACCCGGCCCGGGAATGAACCAGTTGTTTTCAAAGGTCTGCGAATGGAGGACCAGAACATTGCGTCGAAGGACGCCCTCATCAGACTTCTCGAGAAACTTGATTTACAGCATCGCCGATCGGATGTTTGGCGTTTCCAGCTTTTTACTGTAGACTCTAACATTTACAAGCGGATTTACAAGGTAGTAATTCTGTGCATGCATTCGAAAAATATGGCATATTTTTTCAATTGATGTCACAGGCCTTGTACGATCGAAGCCGGGGTTAAACTTTGTCGCACTTGAAGTCCTGGATGTGTGTCTTCTTGGGCAATTGGCATGTTCACAAGTTCCTTTGTGTCGCGTGAGTTTAAGCGCCAGGTTTTTGGGCCCCTTTGGCATGAGCTGTTTCCTTCCAAAAAGTTCAGGATCAAACCTAGACTCAAGACGATTTCGGCGATCATGGCCTACGTTCGTCTGGCGTACCCCTTCGTTCAAGCCGACCTGCTCAACAATTTCCAGTTCAATCAACAGCTCACCCCTGCGCAGAGGGCCAACCTCGAAGGTTTGCTGGTTTTGTTTGAGTGGTTCATGCCAGTCGTCAGCCAGCCATGTTTGTGAGGTTTGAAAATATGTCATATTTTTCTTCTTTGTGTTCCAGGCCCAAGATCTTGGCTGCGTGATCAGGGAGAACATGCCTGACCAGATTTTTGCTTACTTGCATCGCGCCCTCCATGTCCTTCTCCACTTCAGAGCTAACGAGTACTCACACGTTTTGTGCCTGCACCTTCTGACCCTCAACTACTGGAGGCGCCACCAGCATCTGGCGTGGAGGGCTTTTTGTCACGACCCTCGGACCTTTTCTGAAGAGCGTTGCGAAGCAAACCTCAGGACCGTAGCGAGGCACTCTCTCACAGACCCCATGCGATTCGACGTCAAGCACGTTGAGCGGACCCTGTTGCTGGTAACTCACAGTCGAGGCAATGTGGCGCCTCCTTCTGAGTCCCAAGGCCAAAAGATCGACCCTCGCAGTGAGGAAGTCAAGATTGTTTACAACTTCTTGTCTGATCTGATCGAGGACATTGTTCATGACCGTGCAAGAATGTACCCAGCCGGGGCAGCCCTTGACTGGGATTCGAAAGAAGACATGAAACAAAGGCTTGTTGCCATCGATCTCAAGGTCGAGGTCATGAATGATGTGTTGCCGAAGTTTGCCCAAAACGTGGATCGGTGTCGACGACTGACTGTTTTGGACTGGCTGGTGACTGTTCGTGCCGCCATTGAAGACGGACTCGTTGACGATCCAGACGAAAGCGTTGATTTGGCCCGTGCGGCGTCAGGTGTGATTAGTCTCAGTAATGCATCGTCCTCCATGTCTTCTGGGGTCAACCGCCGGATGGCAAGGCACGTTCATCCCAGCACCGCATTTGCCTCGCCCTCGCCGAAGACGCCGCCGAGGTGAGGCACCTGCTTCTGACGGCGAGGACACTGACGGCATGGCGCAGAGCGAAGCAGGAGACACTTCCGACAGTTCTGACAGTGATGTGTCCCAATTTACAGAATCAGCATCTACTGTCGCCTCCGAGTCAGTGCAGCAGTCTTTGAGGCCTCCTGAGCGCAGAGCTGCACGTGGCGCCCGGGCGTCCACATGGCAGCTTCGGTTCTCTGAGGACATTCAGTTGGGGGCTTCTTCTTCCTCCCAGCAGAACACAATGTAGTGCACGTTGTTTTTAGTTTACACTGACAGCTTTGATGATGGTTGTTCCGGTCTTCGGTTCAGATTTAAGGTTTTCTGGCATTCTTTAGATTTGTTCATTGTTGCCAACCGGTTATCGCTACAAGTTTTTTTAATTGTTAAAATTCAAAAATATGGCATATTTTTGTTTCATGGAAATTCATGCTTCGGATTTCTGTGTTTGTCCCATGGGAAGGGTTCGCTTTCCGTTTTCGCAGCACCTCACCGGTTGGCTTTTACAACTTGACCGGTTTTCAAGCTACCCTTCTTCAATCTTGACTCACGAGTTCCTGCACAAACAACCCTGTCATGCTTTTCGTCCCTTCATTTCTTCTGTCCAGTCGTTGTTTGTAGTCAGGTTTTTTTCTAGCACGAGTTGAAACTTGAAAAATATGGCATATTTTCGTCTTGTGAACATGGGCATGTTTTTATTAATTATAAAAATGATATTTTACCCCTCCGGAGGGGTAAATGAAGCCGTACGTTGGCAGGTCCAAGTGGAAGGGAAGCTGGGAAGCTTATACCCCATACGGCCTTAAATCCTATATTTTACACTTAACCGTTTACCGAAGTGGGAGAGGTTATCAGGATGTATGTTACACCAAGTTGTAGCATCCTAATGGAGTAATCTCCCATATTAATAGCGTTGACCCGATCCTTTTATTGCGATTGTAGTAGCAATTTTAAGTTATGGATTGTTTTTATGGAAATTCAGTGAAATTTGGCCGTTTTCCCCGACTGGGAATTTATGGCTAAATAAGGGAAATTGCACTTATGGGTTGTTGTTTGTGGTATGTTTTGGCATTTGTGCAGGTTACGGACGTAACGCATCGTGTCAGTGACACGTGTCAAAGGGACACTCCGTTTTTAACGGTGGTTTCCCTTTGGCTTGTTGTTTGGGTTCATTCCTGACTTCCCTTTCTACTTTAGAAGTGGAGGTTAGTACTGAACCAGTTGTGTTCAAGCTTTTTATTAATTCCTTTTTACTATTGAGCTCGTAAGGGTTACTAACCTCTGTATAAACCGCAAAGCATTAACTGCTTAAAGTAAGGATATAATTAATGCGGTCCAATGGCGGCGACACTGCCACCAGGTCAGTCGTCCTGCCGTGTATGTTCCCTATCTATGAGCAATCTGAGGTCTGCGTGCCGCTGGTCGGTCTGAAGTATTATATTATAGATTGTTCGGAGCACCAGACTGCAAGACATCCGGTCTTAATACATTGGGAGTCCCTATGCCTTTTTCGAACTCATAAAATTTGGAATTTGGAACGACACTCTCTGGGGACAATCAGTCACTGTTGTTGACTGTGTCTTGGTGAGAGTGTCAAGTAGCTTCTCGACTATCAGTACTCTGTACTGGTCGTGTGAGATAGTGCTTATATTCGTCTAAGGAAGGGAATTTGAAGGAGGAATCTGCACTCTCGAAACAAGCTTGTTCTTTAACCTTGGCTTGTTGAGGGTGTCAGGTTATGTCTCAGGCCAGGGGTTAGTACGCTGTGCTGGCTGCGTCTGGGGTGGTGACTGTCGGTTGGGTGTGGCTGTCTAGCTAACCCACAGGACTATGGACTCTGGAGGAGTTTTGGAATGTGATTGGGGGCAGCAGTCTGGCAGCCATCTATCACAGCCGGTTGTCCAGCGAGTTGTCCTGGGCCAGTTGCCCAGCCAGTTGGCCGGTCAACACCGGTGGGGCCTACCTCGTAGATGGTTACTGGGTCTGGCAATGTGTTTCGCTCCTTGTTCTCTGTTCTTTCTCCTTGTTTGAGGGGTGGGACAGGAGGGAGTGTGGAAGACGTGGACCATTGCCGGAACCCAGCATGGTGGACAATTTGGGACAGTAGTCTACTGACACTGGGTCGTCTTTCTTCTGCTCTGTCGTCTTTTCCTGCCTTATGCATTGGATTGCATTGGATTGCATTGGATTGCATGGGATTGCATTGGATTGCATTGGATTGCATTGGATTGCATGGGATTGCATTGGATTGCATTGGATTGCATTGGATTGCATTGGATTGCATTGGATTGCATTGGATTGCATTGCATTGCATTGGATTGCATTGGATTGCATTGAATTGCATTGAATTGCATTGGATTGCATGGGATTGCATGGGATTGCATGGGATTGCATGCGATTGCATGGGATTGCATGGGATTGCATTGGATTGCATTGGATTGCATTGGATTGGATTGGAAATGTGTTAATACATTGGTTTGGTCACACTGAGGAGACTGACTGAGTGGTTATTAATAAATGAGTTTTGTTTTTTTCTGTTATCTTTTCCTTCGGCAACCGGTTGGCTGATATTCGACGGTACGTTTGAAAATGGAGACACAAAGCAGGTTGACTTCGCGAATGCTCGTGTCAGGGAGTTCCTAAACCCAAACAAGAAGAAGGGCAAGAAGAAAAAGGCTACCAGTGAGGACGAAGTTGAGGAGGACGATGAGAAGGAGGAGGAAAAAGACCCAGGCAAAGTCGACAAAGTTCTTGCGAAAAAGGGGCACATTGACGGAAGTGCAAAGGGCGTGACCAAGTCGGTCTGTTTCACTTGCAAGAAAGACGTGGACGTCGAAGAAGACGACGTTGTGCACTGCGAACACGACAACCTCTATCTGCACGCACCGCTGTACGGGGCGTCGTCTTCCTCCGTTCCCACGCCTCCGTGTTCAATTGTTTTCTTCGACTCCTTCCTTAACCTAGTCAACGGCTGTGTCAAAAACGATGGTCATTCATGGTACTTCTGCAACGACTCGTGCCACACCAAATGGCATAAGAATCAGGCTGCACTTCTTGCCACAACTGAGCAGGCCACGGAGTATACGTAATTTTTCAGTGAATTTCACGGGAGTCGATCCCATTTATGCATAAAAGTGAGCATGGTTGGAAATGATTATATATAATTAATTAAAGTGAGTTTTTTTACTAATTTTTTTTCTCAACTTAGAAAATTTAAATAATAATTTGTGTGTTGAACTTGTAGTAAACTCAGTAATTTTTTTTTCACTACAAGCACGTTTATTCAATGTATACCCTGAAACGGTCAAGGTATGCCTTGAAAGCCTCAAGGTATTGATTTCTTTACCTTGAACAGCATCAAGGTAGTGACTTCTATATCTTGAAATTGATTTTTTTTTAAAAGCCTCAAGGTATTGATTTCCTTGAAACAGTGAAATTGATTTTTTTTCCATGTTTCAAGGTAAAAAATTTTATACTTTGAAAGTTTTAATGGTACGTTCGGCCCGCAATAAGAAATCAGGAAAAGAACGTGCCCGCGATAAGAAATCAGGAAAAGGAGTCAGGAAGTATGCCAAAAACAAAATTTAGTATTTTTACCTTTGGTGGGCGGTGAAAAAGCATTTGTTTAATTTTTCCCCCACCTTTTAATCTTTTCTATTGCCAAGAGTGCCTGTCCAACGTGGCATTGATCAAGTACGGGCCCTAGTCTTTGTGATGGTTGGTGCACCGATTGCAAAGCTACGTGCTCGGAACGACTTTGCAGACGTAGGAATGAACATCTTTTGATGTATATTCTTGTACATGTCCCGAGTTCAATCCGTGACAAGGAAGGCGTATGCACAAAGGTTTGTTCTACGGTTGTGAAATAAATGAGAGAGAGGCTTTTTATTTGCTTGCACGTTTTACTTTTTTTACTTACTACATTACGTATGTTTATATGTACTATATATATATGTATAAACTTTTCTCTGTATCTCTTTCTCTCCATCTCTCTGTGCTTTTTCCTCTCTCTCTCTTTCTCTCTCTCTTTCTCTCTCTCTCTCTCTCGTTTCTCTCTCTCTCTCTCTCTCTCTCTCTGTCGGTCTCTCTTTCTTTTCTTTCCTTCTCTCAAGACACTCTGTCCCAATTTATTGCTTGCTCTCTCTCTCTCTCTCTGAGACTCTCTCTCTCTCTCTCTCTCTCTCTCTCTCTCTCTCCCCCCCCCCCCTCTCTCTCTCCCTCTCTCTCTCTGACAGAGAGAGAGAGAGAGTGAGATCCCTGGCTGGTAAAAAAATTCAAAAAATCCTTGCGGGTGTAAACTCAGCTCTTTTTCGAATTTTTTTTTGCATTCGACGCGTCTCGATGAGCTCTATTGATTTCTCGTGTCAGAAGTTGCGAGCACCCTCGGGGCGCATGTCAAAATTTCAAAAACAGTAGTTTACAACAAGTTTTTCATAACCTTTTTAAAAAAGATTGACCACTGCCGAAAAGTCTGAGCCGGACCGGCCTGTCCACTATGCTGGCAGATTCAAGGACAGGGTCAAGCCATGGGTGGAGGAAGCAGTTACCGCGTCCGAGCACCTGCATTCTGTCTGCAATGTACGTTTCTATCTATCTATCTATCTATCTATCTATCTATCTATCTATCTATCTATCTATCTATCTATCTATCTATCTATCTATCTATGTATCTATCTATGTATCTATCTATCTACTATCTATCTATCTATCTATCTATCTATCTATCTATCTATCTATCTATCTATCTATATCTATCTATATCTATCTATCTATCTATCTATCTATCTATCTATCTATCTATCTATCTATCTATCTATCTATCTATCTATCTATCTATCTATCTATCTATCTATCTATCTATCTATCTATCTATCTGTCTATCTGTCTATCTATCTATCTATCTTTCTATGTACGTCACCTTGATATTTCAAGGTATACCTTGGAATATCAAGGTATACCTTGATATTGCAAGATATACCTTGACTAGTTCAAGGTATACCTTGACTATTTCAAGGTATACCTTGGCTATTTCAAGGTATACCTTGAAATAGTAAGGTAAACATTGAAAGGCTAAGTCCTTGCATATCTATTTCTTCGGATGCTGCGTGGCAGGATAATCTCAAGGGCGATTTCCCGCCGATCAACCAAGAGGAGATGGAGTGCATAGAACTTAGCTTGGCCCTCAAGGGATGATGGTAGAGAGGTACATCAAGGAAGGAGAATTGCCTTGGGAATGGACCCACACATACGCAGCATTGGTACGGCAGAGACGTTTCGTTTTCCATGGCATCCCTCGAAAAGTGCGGACCAAGATAGTAACAACGGTCAAAAAGAACGGCTTCAAAGAGAACCTTGAGTCCGAGTACCGCAAAGAGGCTTTGCTGGACATGTATTGGCGCGAGAGCTGCCCGGCCGATTGGATTCAAGAGTTCGCTATTCAGCTTTTGGACGGGTATGAACAACTCAAGCAAGACAAAGAAGCAGAGGCAGCAAAGTTCCGCGAGAACATGAAGCAACGCGAGCAGGAAGAAGGTATGTGGGAGAAACAAAAGGGGAAAGTAATAATAATAATAATAATAATAATAGTGCTTCTCTGTCAATGGCTGATGCATTTCTGCACATGCGCCTCCATCGTCTCACCCGTGAGGGGAGTACGAAGAATTGACGATAAGCTCTAATGACACCCCCGCAAGGGCAGTTCCAACACTTCCAGACGGGCCGGTATGTTCAATGAAAATACTGGTCCAGAAATAGACCGGTATGTTCAATGAAAATACTGGTGGCACCGACGGGAATCGAACTGGCGACAGGGCCCAGATGGTAGAACTTGACCACTGGGCTATCACGGTGCCCGAAATAGACCGGTATGTTCAATGAAAATAAATAATAATAATAATAATAATAATAATAATAATAATAATAATATGTATGTATGTATCGTCTGCCAATTGCTGAGCCAAAAGGCCATGCGCATCCAGTCTTCCATTCCATAAGGAAAGTCTCCACACCAATCGGTGGAATAAAGGAAGTGACGGCATAAAACATTACTCTAGGAGCTTTATACCAATCAGCCCATGGAAAGGGACCGATGGCCTACGTACTCCCTAATAATAATAATAATAAAATAATAATAATAATAATAGGCTTCCTCAGACTATGGCATCAGAATAATAATAATAATAATAATAATAATAATAATAATAATAATAATAGTGCTTCTCTGTCAATGGCTGATGCATTTCTGCACATGCGCCTCCATCGTCTCACCCGTGAGGGGAGTACGAAGAATTGACGATAAGCTCTAATGACACCCCCGCAAGGGCAGTTCCAACACTTCCAGACGGGCCGGTATGTTCAATGAAAATACTGGTCCAGACGGATCGTTACGTTCAATGAAAATACTGGTGGCACCGACGGGAATCGAACTGGCGACAGGGCCCAGATGGTAGAACTTGACCACTGGGCTATCACGGTGTCCATAATAACAATAATAATAATAATAATTAAAAAAGAAAACACAAAAAAATGGTGTTTGTGTGTGTGGACAGAGAAACTCCGCAGTGAGGTCACGGTAGCGCGTCTCCAGGGAGGGCGTGTGGCATCCGAAGTCGCGGACCAGGAGGATGAAGAGGGGGAAGGCGAAGCCGAAGCCGTGGTCCGGCCGCAGCTTCCGAAGCAGCTTGCACCTCCACCTAATGCTAAGATACTGTACATCCGAGATGTTTTCTTCGGCAACAAAAGCACGGGTCCACGGAGAGCACATTATGCCAAGCTAGAGACCTTTGGTACACAGCTGAACATGAGACGGAGTGACCCGACAGCGTTCGCAGCACGTATGGAAGAGTGCAACAACTACCGGGACGAATTAAGGTGTGTACATGAGGACGCGAAGGGGCACGTAATGCAAAATGGCAAGGAGCAAGCAAGTATGTACAGGAGAGAGAGAGAGAGAGAGAGAGAGAGGGGTGGGGGAGTGAGGGAGATGATGTTGGTGATGGGCAGGGAAAATGCTCGAAGCATCAAAGGCAGTGCTGCAGGACTTGCGGACAAAGGAACCTTTTTGTGATATTTCGTCGTCGTCTCGGAGATACAGTCTTTTCTTCCCTCAGGCTGGGCACTTGGCACGGAGAGCCCAACTTTGCTACCCTGAGAGAGAGAGAGAAAGAGAGAAAGAGAGAGAGAGAGAGAGAGAGAGAGAGAGCTGACTTTTCAAGGTATGCCTTGGCTGTTTAAGGAATACCTTGCCTTTTGATAAGGTATACCTTGGCTTTTCAAGGTATACCTTGGCTGTTTAAGGTATACCTTGTCTGTCGATAAGGTATACTTTGCCTTTTGAAGGTATACCTTAGCTGTTCTGAGAGAGAGAGAGAGAGAGAGATCGAGAGGGAGAGAGAGAGAGAGAGACGTTGCCAACATTGTCCTGGTGTGCTCACTAGCTGGGGTCTTGGCTAAAACTTTACATTTGCAGAACTGCAACGTGTTTACCCTCAACGGGACGTCGCTACGGCTAGGGGAAAGGACATCATGCCTTTGGGCAACGCGGACACAAACAGTTACCATCGCTACGGGCTACCGAGCGTGCAGCCGTTCCAGCGCCAAAGTCCCCCTGGCGAATTGCGTTTGAGAGATTGCCCGGAAGTCACGAAGACATCTGAAGAGTTGTCGTTTCTCAACAATTTGTTGAACGGTATAATTCAGAGCGTTTGGCCCGTACACAACAACGTGATAACAAGTAAGTCCTCTATAGATACATGCGTGCATATATATATCCATACGTGCATCCATGCATACGTACGTACATGTGCATGTCTCTCTCTCACTCTCTCCTTGACTTGTTGTAAGCAGGTATGGAACGGTGGTTCACAGCCATGGACCAGAATGATGTGAGCGACTACGCCCCGAGGGCGGAGGAGCTCTAGTGGACGTTTTTCAATTACGTCACCCTGAACTTGATCTACTGTGACGAGAACATGTTTCAAATCATAGTGTACTCAAGGGTACGGTCTTTGTACCAAAACGATCATGCGGGTTGGCTGAATCGTTTGGCCCTGTGGCGCTCCAGGCAAAGCAGCAAGGGAGGCAAGAGCAAGAAGACCAAGCGTATGTGTGTGCGTGTGTGTGTGTGTGTGTGTTAGTGTGTGTCTAATTTGGGCACGCGTGCATGCGTGGTGCTTGTAGGCAAGCGTTGCCAGTCAGAGAGCGAGAAGGAGGACAACGAAACTGACGACAGCGACAAGGGTATGTATGTGAGTGCGGCTGTGTGTTAGGGTGTGTTTGTGTACTATCTATCTATCTATCTATCTATCTATCTATCTATCTATCTATCTATCTATCTATCTATCTATCTATCTATCTATCTATCTATCTATCTATCTATCTATCTATCTATCTATCTATCTATCTATCCATCTATCTATCTATCTATCTATCTATCTATCTATCTATCTATCTATCTATCTATCTATCTATCTATCTTAAAACACTTGGACTAACGGCTTGAACGGCTTCCTTTTCTTTCTCTTCTTCCTTGTCCTCCTCAAGACCCCACTCTCCATTTGGCCTTTTTCTTCAAACCCCTTGGAGAAGATTTTGCTCATGTCCACCATTACCAAGATCCTTCGAGCCTCCTCGAAAAGAAGAGTCCAAAAGTGCACGTCCATCCGGACTATAAGTCGCAACCCGGCATTGTCAACCCGGATTCCACCCACAGTGTTGACGCCGAGACATACTCTCATTTCGTCCAAGAAGTGCCCCGAAAGAACCAACCGAAAGAAGAAAGCACCTGATTTTGCCATTAACACCAAGCGTATGGAAAGACATTGAAGAAGAACTCCAATCCGCCCTCCCTCTCATCCTCCCCTTATCTCTCATCCTGCATTCCGTCATAGCCGTCCAGTGTTGCATAGCCCGGGCTAGGTCCCTTCGGGGGTTTAGGCCTTTACACAATGTCATCATTGCAGCTTGCGCAAGCTTACGGTGCTCAAAACACTTGGACTAAAGGCTTCCTTTTCTTTCTCGTCTTCCTTATCCTCCCCACTCTCCATTCCTAGATTGCCTTTTTCTTCAACGTCCTTACTCCTCTTCTTTTTTCCAGAACACAGTCTACCCGTGATTCCCATCCCGGACACATGCACAGTACACAAATTACTGTTTGATGTGAAACTGCGTTCCTTTGCAAGGACTACATTCCTTTGCGACATCTCATCTATCTATCTATCTATCTACCTATCTATCTATCTATCTGTCTATCTATCTATCTATCTTTCTATGTACGTCACCTTGATATTTCAAGGTATACCTTGGAATATCAAGGTATACCTTGATATTGCAAGGTATACCTTGATTATTTCAAGGTATGCCTGGACTATTTCAAGGTATACCTTGACTATTTCAAGGTATACCTTGACTATTTGTATGTGAGTGCGGCTGTGTGTTGGGGTGTGTTTGTGTACGCACGCGTGCATGAAGTTATGTAGTACAGACAAGTACACTTAAACTGGCGCTTGTAGGAAGCGCCAAGACTACAAGCGCCAAGCGTCGCAAGATGGAGAAGAAGAAGAAGAAAGAGATGGCGAAGGAGAAGGAGAAAGAGAAGGCGCGCTCAGGCGATGAGTCCACCGACGACACACAGGGTATGTTTGTGTACGCACGCGTGCATGAAGTTATGTAGTACAGACAAGTAGAAACACTTGAACTGGCGCTTGTAGGAAGCGCCAAGTCTACAAGCGCCAAGCGTCGCAAGATGGCGAAGGAGAAGAAGGAGAAAGAGATGGCGAAGGGGAAGCAGGAGAAAGAGATGGGGAAGGGGAAGAAGAAGAAAAGAAGGCCAACAAGTCCAAGTCCAGC
Organism: Paulinella micropora; assembly: GCA_019918135.1. Taxonomy (NCBI): domain Eukaryota; phylum Cercozoa; class Imbricatea; order Euglyphida; family Paulinellidae; genus Paulinella; species Paulinella micropora. Next base: position 52,869 of record WBZZ01003894.1, read on the forward strand.
TCAGGTACTATCAGTGCACTCTCACATAGACACAGTCACGCACACACATATACTACCCCTGACCTTCAGGGATGCAGGCCTCCTCGTCTGCCAGTGACGACGTTCCGGAAGCACATGTTGAAGCAGAGGTGGATGCCTTATTGAAACAGAGGTTGAATAAAGGGAAAAAGGAATATCTTGTTCGATGATCCCAAGAGGACGATACGTGGGAGCCAGTAGAGAATCTCACTAACTGTGACCGTTTGCTGAATGAGTTCAAAAAAAAGTCTGGTGAAAAATAAATTCTTTTCTGCAGAAGAAGGGATATTAAAAAGTAAAATCTTGTATAAGTGGAACAGCCATATGGACATGGTCTGCAATGGCATTCATGCCCTGAATTTTCAAGGTATACCTTGAATGTTTAAGGTATACCCTGCCTTTTTAAAGTATTCCTTGACTTTGTAAGGTATACCTTGGATTTTCTATAAGAGAGAGAGAGTGAGGTAGAGGTAGAGGGAGAGGGAGAGAGAAGGACAGCTGCTTTCGGTCCTGACTCACGCTCATGACCACTTTAATTCAGGCTCCAAGAAGTCCACTTCCTCTTCTTCCTCTTCGTCTTCTTCCTCTTCGTCTGTTAACTCTTCATCCTTGTCCGCGCCTGCTGCGCCTGTGACTGTGGCTGCGAAACAGGTAGACCTACCTTTCCTGTTACATATGTTTATATATACTCAAACTGGATGCACAGCGCACTTGAAAGACAAATGTGACCATGCCTATATATTTATTGATGTAGTTATGGACTGAGGTATTTGGTGTTATTGTTGGTGGTGTGTGTATGGTGTGTGTTTATTAATTTAGTTATCGATTGATGTACTTGGTGTGTGTGTGTCTCCGGGGGGGGGGGTGTTGTTGCTAGGCTTTATTAGCTGCAGCCACCAAAATTTCAATAGAGTATGAGAAGCTCACGAAGCGCAGGAAGAGAAAGGGTGCGTTGCGCTGTGGGTTTCGATGCGGGATTTTTGTCCCTGGTCGACATCCAGGACGGGAGGGGTTTTTACGTTGTGGCGGTCCCCAAGATTTCCAAGCGGATATGCAGACTGTGGATCGGCTGCCCTGGGACTGTCATCATGGCCTATGGGGGTGAGTATGTAAAGAGCGACTCAGTTTGTCCGGAGGAACAGAAGTACGCACGAGCCATAGAAGTGGGCAAGGGAAGAAAATTAGTGACAAAGTGAGGGGGAGACTCTTAGTGCTCGCAACAAGAGTCATGAAGTTTTACATGAAGTTCTGTACCGGGAGGGTGGGGGATTTGCCCAGCATAGTTTGCGCCAATTGTGAAGCAAAAATAGAGAATGATGGACTCGTGTTTTAATTCGGTCTATCGAAATCTTTTTTTCGGTCAATGCATAACCATTCACTACGGCAAGGGGTGCTTACAGTGGATGCTGAATATCGGACAGGAAGTAGGATCCCTGGTTTAGAACTGTACAATCGCATTAAAAAAATGTATAACTCTGTGTCTCTCTCTCCTCTGCAAAGTTCAATGCATACCCTGACTTTTCAAGGTATACCCTGACTTTTCAAGGTATACCTTGACTTGTCAAGGTATACCTTGAATGTTCAAGGCATACCTTGGTTTTTTAAAGATAATCCTTGGCTTTTAAGCCTGGAAAGTATTGTTGCGATGCATCCAGTTGTAATTAGGGACGTGAGTACTTTGTGTTGTCGGATGTCATTGGCGATGACAATGTGAACTTTTTCTCTACAATTGATGTGCACATGTACACTAGTCCGCAAAGTTGTTTGCATGCCTACCTGGTGGTAGGCGTTGTCAACAACATTGGTAAAAGGCTGCCGCCATGGAGGTGTGAGGTGACAGGTTTCGATAGTGTAAATGTCTTTACGCAGTCAAAGTGTAGAGCTTGCAACGCGTTATGCCCCCTGTTCATGGCACAACCTGACCCAAGAAATTGGGCTATGTCCCATGTTTTTGCGATTCATGGTGCATTCAAAAACTGTGTCGACCTCCTAGACATTGCCGAGAAGGGAATAGGGGGAACTCTAAGCATGACAGGAGTATTATCAGCAGTGAATGCGGTACCGTATTGCGAAAGGGCAGATTACATGTTTTGGGACATAGGTTGCGGAGTCGGGAACGTTCTTCTCGCAGCCATGGTTTTTGGGTATGGACGCGTGACGGGTTTGGAGCAAAACGATTTTTCTAGGGAATGGAAGTTGAAATTGGGCAAGGCTAGTGTTGTTCGCCAAGAAAGTGGACATGCAAAGTTGAGTACCAGATCCTATGGTGTGGTGGAAAGCTAGAGTACAGAACATTGTTGATTTGGAGCGTTACTTCAAAAAATACAGATGGCACGGCAACGTGGTGGTGTTTCTATTCTGGACAGCTTGGCAGGCAGGGCACAAGGAAGTAGTGTTGAATTTCATACGCACATGTCCACGGATCAAATATGTCCTGGTAGCAGATGAGAGCAAGCTGCATCAAGGGCATAAGCTTGCATTTTCGATGCTTAAACAGGCAGGTTTCACTTTGCATAGATACAGACTGCGTTTGACAATTGCACGTAGTTCAGGTTCGGAACAATTTGTTCTTGTGTGTTGGAAAAGACTGAAATATTGCTAACGACATTCAAGTAAAAATTTTTTTTTTTGAATTTTCGACTGAATTTTGATTTTGGTTGGAATTTCGATTTTGGTTGGAAATTTGAATTTGTAAAATTAACGGCTCTATTCGTTCGCAGAATATCGTAAATTTTCGCGAAATGTTACAGTTAAATTATAAAATTTGAATTTCCAATGAAAATCCGAAATTCAAACCAAAATTAAAATTCTGTTGATTTTTTTTACTTATTTTTTTTACCTTGAATGTCGTTAGAAATAAAAGTTTGACTAGTATGTCAAGTTTGAAGTGTGATGCATCCGAGATGCGAGTATTGATTAAGAAATAAGATAAAGAAAGCACCTCATTTCCAAAAAAACAATCACATTGTTGAACATCATTCCGTTGTTCATATTTCAATGGACACACAAGGATGGAGGAATACGATATCATGGGATGGTAAGTGATACAAATTCACAGTCAAATGTATCGCTTCAAATTTTGAGCTCGACCTACTATTTACGTCATAAGAATGAATTTTTTGAATGTTTTATTAAGGCAGTTGCTTTCTTCGAAAGACATACAAACCGGAAAGTCAAATTCATTACCTGTGACCAAGAATATGGTCGATGTGATACCTTTCAGGAGTGGTTTAATGTTAATCAGCCGCTACTAATTGTACTTGCATGTGTGGTAGTAGTTTTATCGAGTGCCGCGACTGGAGGGTGTGTGCCCAGGGCTATTATTGCGTGTGGAATATGATGGCAAAGAAAGCAATCACATAGATGAGGCGCGAGATGAATTTTTAAGTGAGGAAGAGCTTGTAGTTTCAGGCAGTTAGGTACGTGGACGGACAAGAAACATAAACTTTAGGCTATGAGACCAGCACGTTCTGAGGCAGGCCGCGAATATGTGCTACTTGGTGAATTAGTTTATAGTGAGTAACTAGATCTTGGACAATCACATCTCCTAATTCTGGCGCGAACCTATTTTCAAGATTTTGTCTGGTCTGGATGAAAGGAAGCACAACCTGGCAGGGGCAGACGCTAAGAACAGGTAGAAAAAAAGGGGGAAGGCAAATGTAAAGAAGCAAGCGTAAAGCAGGGACGAAAAACAAAGAAGCATAGTTATGCTGTCGTACAAGTGTCTGAGAACTAGGGAGAAAAGGAAACAGAAGCAGGGAATGCACAGTCAGCTATGGCAAAGGCAAAGCGTAGTAGGCCGCCGTCCAAGAAAGTTTTGGGAAATGCGGAACAGTAGGTATTCCTTGACTCTAAATTCCAGGTATACCCTGACTTATAAATCAAGAAAACCTTGAATTTAGAGTTAAGGTATACCTTGAACTTAGCGTCAAGGAATACATTGAATTTTAGCGCGTCAAGTTATACTTTAATTTAGTGTCAAAGTATACAGTGACTTTAAATTCAATGTATACATTGGATTTAGCGTCAAGCTATACATTGAATTTAGAGTAGATGTATACTTTGATGCTAAATAAAGGTATACTTTGATTCCAAATTCAAGGTATACATTGACGCTAAATTTAAGCTATATTTTGGATTTAAAGTCAAGGTATAATTTGATGCTAAATCCAATGAATACATTGAATTTAAAGTCAAAATATACCTTTACGCTAAATTCAAGGTACACCTTGAATTTTAGCGTCAAGGTATACCATGAGTTTTTAGAGTGTTTATTTTTTCAGTCCCGCGGGCCGGGTCGGCCCTCTAGCAACATAGTGAAAATCGTTGTTTACTTATTAAATCATCATAAAATTTGGGGGTAAACCTTGCTAACATGGGGTATACTTTGAAAATCAATGTAATAAATATTCAAGGTATAACTTGAACTTAAGGTATAGCTTGAACTCAAGGTATACATTGATTTTTGACTTAGGAATAATTATAAACGGGTTCACAGTACACTAGGTACTAGTGTTTTTTGTACATGTTTAAACCTGGATTCGGCGTAGCTTCCGACACTTCATTGTTTAGTTAGAAGATGATTACCGCTTTCTTACAGTCATTTTTTACAATGCCTGTAAGAAAACGGCCTTTTCGGACCCAAATCGCCAAAAATCAACAAACAAGAAATCAAGTAGAAATCAAAAAGGAAGCGGAATTTAAATATTAATCATTTATTTATTTATCATTTAAAAAAATATAATTCTAACTATATAAAAAAAAAGATGCCAACATTATCAACAAAAGTCGTCGGGGTATCATTTGGAGGAAGACAGGAAAATTTGTTATATCTAAGAAGCAAACCTCTAATCAAAGTTTTCATAGTTCCTGAACCAGAAAATAAATTTGATAAAAATGCTATTAGGGTGGAAACGGAAGAAGGAAGACAGTTAGGATATATAGGAAAATACACTGCGGAAACTTTATCCAAAAAGATAACAAAAAAGCAACAAGTTTCTTATAAAATATATGGTGGCGGGTTAGGAAAAAATTACGGAATGGAAATTACAATCTGGTTATAAGGAGGTAATATTTAATTTTTCATTTATATAATTATGATTATTATTATATAACAATATATACAGTTTTGGTTTTGGTGAAATATGCCATCACAAAGCGGACCAGTCGGCACTGTAAAGTTAGGGCGACCTGCTAAATATACATCTGTTGAAGAAAAGAAAAAAGCTCATTACGAGGCTTCAAGAAGATATGTCTTAAAAAATCCAGAAATGTATAGAAAGGCGGGAGTTTCATATTACGAAAGGAATAAAGAAGCCATATCAGCGAGGCGGAAGGAGCGATATGCTATGAAAAAGAAACAAAAAATGGAAAGTGTTGTAGAAGTTGAAATACGGTAAAACTAATTACCCTTACAATTAATTATTTTTTCCAATAAATTTTTTTTTACATTAATATAATTATTATCTAAACAAATACCACAAGTATAATATAAATCATTGGGATTAATACCAAACTAAAAAATCTATTCCACAATATACAATGTCATACAAGCCACCTCTACCCCCTAGACCAAACAAGCAATATGTCCAACTTCTTCAAGCCAAGGCAAATCTCCGCGAGGTCAAGACAAGGGAAGCGAAGCGAAGAGAGTTTAAGGCACACGATTACACCATTAGAAGAGACAGACGGCTAAACTCTCTATCATTCAAATTTAAGGGTTTGGATATAAGTTTTTATGATACTGACACTTTGGAACAAGAGGTGTTCATACCAGCCATACGACGAGCGAGAAGGGAAGGGATGACTAGGAATGCGGATGTTAATATAGCTATAACTTACACCACCGCTCCCGCTAATATACGATACGACCACTATTCTACAAAGAAAACTTTTAATTCATTCCTACTCCGCGAATATGACACAAAGTTTATGGATGCTCTGAACGAGTTCAACATAAACAACATTGAAGCAGGAGAGAATGGATATGAAAGAACCATCCAATATGTTTATATAACATTCGTTCAAGAGAATTGTGGGGGATGCTATGAAGGCACTAGGGAAAAAAAGGAGAAGGTTCAAGATGGTAAAAAGATATCTCCACCAAGCAGAAATAACAACTGTCTATTTTTCCTATGTAGGGATATTCTAAATATTCATCCGTTGAATAAACAGAAATGTAATGAGATACGGGCTGAATTCAACCTTCCGCCAAACTCCCCCATACCATTTTCAATAGCGGTCCAGATATTAGAAAAATATGCGAAGGAAGGGAAGACATATGAAATAACAGACCCAGTTATGAAGCAGACCGCGAGCACCAATGAAGAAGGACAAGAGCCCGACAAGCTAATCTTTTTGGAGAATAACCATTACTACGGATTGGTTAAGCAATTCAAGAAGAAATGTGAAGACTGCCTGCGAGTATATATCAATAAACATAAATGTAATCTTAACAGGAAAAAATATGCGGACATTATGTTGAAGAGGAATGGTAAAAGGCACCTAATAACTAAATTTAGAGAGGAAGAAAAAATGAATAACGACCAGGTCCTTCATTACGATTTGGAAACATTTAGAAATACAAACATTACAGCAGGCTACGATATCCACGACTGCTACATAGTCGGATATACTCAGGGACAGGAGGGTTTCAAATACATAGCGGGCAAAGATTGTATAAGCCAATTCGTAGACCTACTGATTGAACGAGGCGAGAAGATAAAAGAAGGATGGGTGAAGAAGAACAAGGAAGATAAACCACCCCTTCTATATGTTAATGGTTTTAACGGAGCAAACTTTGACCACTACTTCATACACCAAGAATTAATTAAAAAGGGTATTAAAATCAAAGAGTCAAAAATTAACAACGGCTCTATTATTATCTTACACTTTGAAAATGTTAAGATGTGGGACCTGAGAAAGCACACTCAGGGAAGTCTTAAAGCAAATCTTGAAAGTATGGGATGCGAAATTCTCAAAGGCGACTTTGACCACGACCGTGCCAAAATGTGGGAAGAAATGGACGACAAGACCAAACAAGACTGTCTAACCTATCTCAGGAATGATGTTATGGGCTTAAAAGAAATATATGATAAGTTAAATACACCTATATATACAACTCATAAAGTTAATCTAACTTCAAAAATCTCAACTTCAAGTCTCGCTTTCAACATATGGAAAAAATATGTAGATAAAAAATATGAAGTAAGACTTCCAACAGTTGAGCAGGAGCGAGCATTTAGAAAAGCCGTTATCGGAGGCAGAACTTATTTATCTAAGAGGCGGTTTATTTCTAAGCAATATGAGCGATACCTAAAAAAAGAAATCACCTTTGATGAAATAGTTGATTATCTTGTGGATGCGGATGTCGTCTCGTTATATCCAACCGCGATGTTATTAGCTTTTATGGTTGGTGATATACTAGAAACAATCGGACCATTTGACCCGCGAAACCTTCAAATCGGTATTTACAACCTTGACTACATTTCACCAAAAAACATACTCCATTCAAGGATTGGACAGCGAGACAAAATGGGGTCTCTTAAATGGCGACTAGAAGATATGAAGGACCAATGGCTAACGAGTGTAGATATTGAGGATATGGTAGCAGAAGGTTATACGGTCCATATACATAAAGGATACTACACCGCCAAATCGGAATGTGTCTTCAAACAATACATAGACGATATGTTCAAAGCGAAGGAAAATGCGGAGAAAGGTAGCCCGCAATATCTGCTCGCTAAACTGTTTATGAATAGCCTATACGGTAAGATGATACAGAGACCAATACCATCTATCACAGCATACATAACCACTAACGAAGAATACTGGAAATTCTGGAACAGTAATCAAATAACTGACATTGTTAAATTTACTGACAAAGAAGGAAAAGATTTATGGCACATATCGGGTCTTCCTCGTAATCCAATCTTATTAGAGAGTAGCATAACCAAGCCGACACATTATGGGGCATTCATACTAGCATATAGCCGTCGCATTATGTATAATTATATTAAGGAAGCCAACCCGAACGGAACCATTGAGGACGACTTCTATTATACCGATACGGACAGCCTCCAAATTCATTCAAGATGTGCCAAGTATATCAAGAATATGGGCAATAAGAAACTGGGCGGTATAAGCGACGACTTGGGTGATGGATGTAAGATTATAAAGGGGGTGTGGATAGCACCTAAACTGTATATGTTAGAATTTACGACGAAAGATGCCTTTACTGCTGGTACGACCAAGAACGACCTCAAACATATTTCAAAAGGGGTTCATATAGAAACGACCGAAAATGGAGTTAAACGATATTTCCATTTTAGGGGTAAAGGCTTAAATGCTAATCAACTCAACTATGATGTATATGATAAGATGGATAGAGGCGAAAGCATTGAAAATGTTAGGGAATTTCAAATGAAAAAAATACACATTGACAGAAATAGCAAACAGCAACAAATCCCACATTTTAGCATTTTACATATGGCGAACGTAAAAAAACAAGTTAATGAGAATAAGTGGGCGGGTCGTGAGTTTATTAACGATAACGACAGCATCCCGCTTGGCTTTCAAATCAAAACTTAACTTATAAATATATTTTTTTGGCTCCTTTACCTTTGAAGCTTCTAATTGTATGAACGCCCCTCGTCGGCTTCACGAGCTTTGTATTAACTGCCGTTGCCCCTAGCAATGAAACGGGGTCAAATGCGGTTCGGTAATTCGTGGTCAGCTTTGCCGTCTTCGCCCTTTTACCTTTTGGATTTACTTTCACAGCCACTCTGTCAATAACTCCTTCAATTAGGTCTCTTGTGCTAGAACCTTTGTTATAGGTCGTCGCCTTCACCCCAGTTTGTCTGCTTAAATCTTTTGCTATCGTCCCGCCAAGGCTATGACCCGTTAGCTCTACATTATCCTTACCTTCATTAACCAGCTTCTGCTCTTCTTTATATCTCGGTGTTCTTTTTAATACTCCCTTTACTAATGCAACATCTGTGAGTAAGTCCCTTTTATCTACTGAGCCTCTAAATGCTACTATTGCTTTGCCATCTTTTTCATACACTGTTGATTTTTCTTTGCTGGCGACTGGCTTCCATCCGTCCGCACCTTTTCTATCCGACGAGGACAAATAGACATCCTCTGATAAATCCGCATTACCGCCTTTTTGCTTTCTGTATTCCTTACCAGCCTTTTTCAATGCTTCACCATAGGTTATACCGTGTTTAGCGGAGTAAGCCTTTACAAAGATTATCCACTCAGACATTCTATATTATTAAATATTTAATTTTTCCTGCCTACTATATACACCCTACTATGTCCGCCCTCACTAGACTGTGCAAGAAGTTCCAACAACTATCAATTGAAAGCGAAAATAAATCCTTCTCGTTGGAAGATGTCCAAAAGGTAATCCACGACGAAATAAAAGCGATTGAAGAAATGAGAAATGCTCAACCAAACTTGTTTCATTTCGGGAAATACAAGGGCAAAAAAATAGAAGACATCGCGAAGATTGATAAGCCATATATTGAATGGTTAGTTCGTCAGCCTTGGACCCAAAATAAAGACGAATTGAAAAAGTATTTATGATTATAATAAATAAATTTTATATAATATATACAACCTAACAATGAGTGAAGCCGAAGCAAAAAAAGAAATTCCCACCGAAGAGGAAGAAGTAAATAAAACTCTACAATATGGAAAATATAAAAAAATGAAAATTGAAGATGTTGCCAAGATTGACAAAGAGTATCTTGAATGGCTAGTTCAACAGCCTTATTTTAAGAATAAAGACGAAGTGAAAAAGTTTTTACCGTAGGAAATACATTTTACCTCTTACATTGATTTCTTTTTTTATAACCCGCAATATTGCTTTCTGTTTGTGGAAGTCGCTAAATTTGGTGAAATGCGGTTCTTTCAATAAACCGTCTTCAACTTCTAATTCTCTATTCACTTCAAGATATTGTTGAAGGATGTCTTTGAATTGTATGATGTCAAAGTGGTGGTCAATATGGACATCAACCCGCTCATATATATCACCACTTATTTCGCATATGTATCGCGGTTCTACGAATACATCAATAGCCATAAGGTCAAGATATTCTTGTACTTGCGGTCTTATCGTATTCCTGCTTGCTTCTTTTATCACTCTCGCCATTTTTTTAAATTTGCTAAGGCCTATGAGGTCAACACAGCAATTCCACGAAAACGGCTTACCATCTACACGAAAGTGTTTTCTTCCCGTGGTCAAATTACTTTCAACATCAATGATGCCATTTTTTAGACAAGGGTGATGGGTTATTAGGTCTCGCACGAAATTGCTATCTTCTGGGTTCAGCGCTTCACCATCGTTATATTTGTTTATCATTCTTTTTATGTAGGATTTGATAGATGTTTTTGTTAGAAACCGCCTACCACCCACAACATACAACTTACGACTATACATTACTATATTATTATATTAGAAAAATTATTACAAAAATATCCACATCAATGATCCTCAATAAAATTAACTATAACACTCACATTGCTTCCATTATTAACAGTAGATAAAGACTGTTGTAAAAATGTTAGATTTTCGCCAGGTGCGAGTTGTATGTCATAGGTTCGCAGGTCAATAAGCTGGCTAGAAGTAGCATTAACATACAGTTTAAGGATAACATCCGTTATAGTAGCACCACCTAGGGCAGTCGCAGAGGTGTCCTTTGATACAATTGAAGTTGTGGCATCAATATCCGCAAAGTTCTGTCCCGTAAGTGTGCCAGTCGTTTTCACAATTCGCACTTTATTAACTTTGGCATCCTCGTTTGATATGCTTACGAGAGTTGGATAAACAATTGAATAATTAGTCGCACCACCATTAAAAGTTGTTTTATTTTTTATGCTGAGGATTGGGCTTTCAGTGGTGCTTGCCTTTTCATCTCCTTCCGCTTCGTTTGATATGCTTGAATTAACGGTGTTAGTTCCTTCCATGAATAACCCAACACTCGCTGTTTTAAGGATTTGAATTCCAGTAGAAGCATCATTCCTCATCAGTGCGGTAAATGGTAATGTTGTGTTTCGCAGACTGACACCAGTGTTGGCATTCGCATACTTAATCGTATGGACTAATTGAAAGTCGCCAGTCGTCGGGTTTTCAATATAAAACCGTATAGCACCAAATCCTAAATACTGGAATTGAATTTGAAAAACATTTCCCTTACTCCAATCCAAGAGTGGCATATCACCCGTTCCATCACACGGGTCATCCCAGTTTGCTTGTGTGATATAAGTAGTTGCTCCTCCTTTGGCTTGTAGAATACTCATTCCAACATCAGTTTTATAAAAATAGAACCCATTTGAAAAATCACTTTCACCAATTCCTACACACGAATAATATGTTTTCGTATCATCAGTCGTCCATAAAGCAGTGAAGCGGGCTACTACACCCATACCCGTCCGATATTTTATTCTTCTTTTACTTGTTAGGATGGCACTCGCGGTATTGTTCGCTTGTGTTTTCATTTCAGCCATATTCGCATTAAATGAAACTGTCGTATTAGTTTGAGTTAATGACCATACCCGCGTATTAACGGTATAGGGGAAAATCTCCTGAACAACTGGCGTAAGTTGACTAGTTAATGCTTCGCCGAAAGCGGTTTTCATATTATTGGTTTCAATGTGTCCGTCATACCCGACTTTGACATTTATGAAGTCTCCGCCAGGGTTTTGGGCGACTAAATTTCTCTGGTGCATAGGAGCTTTTTTTACAAAAAACCTCCTATAACCTCAAAAAATGTTTTTGTTAGAGCTCCTATAATATAAAAAAATAAATTGATTATCAAAAATTAATAATTACATCTTTACCTCACTGGCGGGGGTGCGGGGGCTTGCCCCTGCTACGCCATCAGTATTTCAATACCCCTAACCACAACACTTCGTTGAAGAATGGCATAAGTGTAATAAGTCAAATCATCCGCACCCTCAGCACTCCATTCATATCGTCGTTCAGTGTCCAAGGACAGACCAGACACTTCATAACCCTCTTCTTCTCGCTTGTCATAAAGCGGGCGGTTGTGGTCCCAGAAATCTACGTGGAACCAGTTATACTTATACACATTAGAGTTCAAAATAGCGGAGCCTTTAAGTTTTTCCTTCAAAAGCATATAGTCTTCATCGCGAGAGCAATTGATATCAAACTGCTGAATTCTATTACTATCCAAAGTAGTATAATAAGAAGTAATCTTTGCTTCGTCGCGGTTATCGCAGTCAAATGCGGTATTCTTGCTTTCGGCTTGATTAAACCCGCTTGTGTAAATTCTGCGAATTCTCTCACCCTGAGAGCGGTTCATTTTTATGACGAAGGATTGAGTGCCTGTGGGAAGAGCAGTCTTCCAAGATAGCGGGTATTCAATCTTAAACGAAAATCCTTCACCAGCAATCCTGCTTTGGACACTTTGGATGACACTGGGGTCTGTTTCAACTGCGAGAAACAAGTTAAGACCAGTAATTTCGGCATCCTCGCCAGTCGCGGCCGCACCAGCCGAAACACTCTTAGCATCAGTTCCCTTAAACACGGTTTTGTTCGTGCCCTCCCAAACAATTCGCAAATCAAGGATTTCGTTGAAACCAATAGTCTTATCAATTTCAAAAATGGTTCCAAAAAGCATACCTAGCGGAATAGACACATATTGATAACGGGGTCGTTGGTATCTAAGGTTCCTCCCTCAAAATACTTAGCCTCCTCATAAGGAACATTAACGAAACTAGGAGCACCAGTTCCATTTGCGATAAGAGCATCATCGTGGCGGCGGGCTGAGATAGAAGGCTGTTCAAATGTATTCTTAACCTCTCCCTTCAATGTAGTTGTCAAAGCTCGGAGGTTGTTCTTGACAGTGTTAATTTTACCTTCAAGGTCAGTAATCGCGGCATTAACCGCAGCATCGGCATAAGTATTTCCACCAGCTGTTGCGATAGCATTGTGTGCCACAACATCAGCAACCGCACCAGTGGTATTACTCAAAGCATACAAATCATCATAGCCAGTAGAAGGAACGGCAACACTAGTTGGGGCATTACACTTTTGAAGCAAAGCACCATACCCAACATCATCCCCGTGGTTATCCAAAGCAATAAATCTATCATAAGAAATCTCAGGCTTCCAAACCATCTTAGTGTAATTTCCCACGTGTTGAAGATTACACAGATACTGACCGCTTCGGCTTCGCAGTTCAATCGTCTTAATCATTGACAGACAGTCCATAGGAATACGGTTATAAGTTCCACCCGCATTAGAGTCTGGTGTGTAAGTAAATCGCAAAACAGACCTCGCAAGGTTCAAAGGACGAGTAGGAATTTCAAAAGTTGACTCAATTCCCCCCACAGTGCTAATTGGAATTGTGGCAAGACTTTCGCGGGCAGTAAGTTTGTTAAGCGAATACTTACCGCGAATGAGCTCGCTCTGGCTGTGTGTAAGTTCTCCCCCATATTGGACAGACGGCATACTTACGAATTCAAAAACGATTTTTACTGTCTACGACCGTAGGTTGTAAAAGGTTCTATATATTTTAATCTGAGAAAAAAATAAATAAATAATTCCAAAATTACCCTATCTTGATTTTAACAAATTAAAAAATGAATTAAATAAATCAAAATAATTCGTCTTGCGGTAAATCAACAAAGTCATAACAATACCCAACCCGTTTAGGTTTATTGGTTGGTCGTTTTCGTCAGTTAAGTAAAACCGAAATACATTGTTTGAATTGGCGGACAGTCTTTTACCATACTCCGACCCGCTTCCGTCGTAGATGACAGAGCCGAATGGAATTTCGTTCGCTGTGTATATTTCTTGGAGCACGTGATTGTCGCCTTCCCCAACGATGTCGCTTTGAAGATACAAGGTTTTTTCGCCTGTCAAGATTATGACATTTGGGGACCTAATTGTATTATTAGCGAAGAAATAAGTAGAAGACCGCTCAAACCCCATAATTTCGTGAATACGAGTTTCGTCATCAAATACAAACCGCGGTTGAATGTTAATGGGATTGTCTGCCACAGTAAATAATAGCTTGCCGTCTTCGGGGTCGGTATTCGTATTGTTGCTTGTTATTGTGTATGTGTAGTCGTTGGGGCTTTCTGCGGTTAGCACCTCGGCCAGCTTATTTTTTAAGTTATTCATTGTGTAGTTTCCTTCGGGTATCGTAATGACTGCCTCGTTGCCGTTCTCACTCAGAATAAAAGTGTTGTAAGGACTTGCCACAGAGTAATACGACTTCGGCACATAGATATGTAAAATTTTACAGTGTGTTGGATTGTCCAATCCTCTTAAATCCAAAGAGTGTGTAAAGTCGCTATCGGTTCCATTTATCCTGTTTTTACTGTTTATGTAATAGATGTTAGAACTCCTGCCACCTTTGTATTCCATTTGTAAGAGCTTTTTTTTCAAAAAACCTCCTACGACCTCAAAAAATTATACTGTATATATATTAGAAAATATATTTTTGTTTTAATTACTTCATATGAATGTATCAAAACCATACCCATTCTGTGATTTCAAATCCTCCGCCTCATTCTCCTTCAAATCAGTCCATCCGCTGGCAAATTTAAATCTCGCTCCTTTCGCCCGCTCTAAAAGAAATCTCATACTGTGCCAACCGCAAGTATCTGAGGTGTCGCTTTGTTGTTTAACTTGATTGACCTTCATTAATAAATAACTATCAGGACGGCTTTTATCTAACAGCTGTTTCATTTGTTGCTGGAAAAGTTCAGTCGGCTCATATTCAGCTAGCGGGTCGTAGATTTCAACACTCCTATCGCCATTCAGACTAACCCAAACAGCCATCCAATGTTGCCCTTTTTTGGTGCTCAGGTCTGTATTCATAATAAAACCATACTTCTTTCTTTTTTCTGGTTTTAACTGGTTGATTTGGTCGCTGGCTATCGTGCCCAGATACCAATTATGCTTTTTCATAATGTTATCTATTTCATTCGTCATTAGCCCTTTACCTATTCCAGACTGTTCGCCAGGGTCCTCCGTTTCACTCACCAAATCTTCATCATTACCACTTGGCTCTTCTACAACTCCTTGTTCTTCTTTTTTTTCTTCTCCTTTTGCTTCTCTATCTACTTCATCTTTTCTTTTTTGAACGGCACCTTCTACCCATAAATCAAATGAAGTCCAAGCCTGGTCGGGCGAAGCCTTTCCCTCGTTTATAATAGGACTGGTATATAGCCATCTTTTCAACATTTCAGAGTAATTTATCCTTCCCCCCTTCGCTGGTTTAATATCGGGGATAGTGTGGCCCATAAATCGTAGTTTTTTAACAATTATTTCATTATTAGGCTTTCCTGCTTTATTCCGTTTCTGTTTTAGTGTCTCAGCGAACATATTATCAATTAATTTTTCCTTTTTAGTTTGCTTGTGTTTCTCCTCTTCTTCCGCATCCTTTACAATTACGCCTCTCCGTCTTTTTGGTGGTCGTCCTGGCGGAGGAGGCGGTGGTGGTTTTATCATAGGCGGGGCGATTGGTGCCATTAATAATCCCTGCCTATGTCGTCGTTCGGCATTTAGTTCCTGGATAAGTCGTTGTTCCTTTTTCATTTCCCTATCTATTTCTTCCTGTCTTTCCTTAGCATCGGCGAGGTCTTTTCTTTCCTGCCGTTTCTTCTCCTCTTGTAGGTCATCCCGTGCCGACTTTTCTTTTTTCTCTATGGCTTCAATGAGTTCATACTTTTCTTTTTTAAGCTTGTCTAAGTGGTCTTGAATTGCGGTTCTCGTGTTCTGTTCAATCTCCGACAGGCTTTGAACTTTTTTCAGTGTGCGTTTGTCTTTATGGTTAGGCCACGGTTTCTTTGATTTTGTTTTATTTAAGTATTTCATAAACAGCTTAACGATTTGAAGTGTTGATAAGTCATTTGTCTTTTTACCAAAATTTAGATATGCTCGTTTGCCCTTTACTTTGATATATGGCCGACCATCTTTCGTTCTGTATATCCTCGGAGGTCGTTGCTTAGGTTTTTTTCTCATTGTATATAAAAAAATAATAGAAAGTTTAGTTTAATATTTAAACCCATCGCGGGGTTGTAGGGGGGAGCAGGCCCCTACTAAAATTTAAGTGCCCCACGGCCTCGTTGCTTGCCGTATCCTTGTTTGGCCGCCGCCTTCGCTACACGGTCCGCATAAGGAACACCAACATCGCTTAAAAAAGTAGCTCCTCTTGATATCGCTTTGTTCTTTCTCAGCCATCTTTCAATATTTCCAGCTGTTCTTTCTACTTTCGCCCAGTTAATTTTACCGCCAGCTTGTCCCTTCTTACGACCAGTTTTCTTTTTTCCGCCCGCCATCGTGCTTGAATTTCTTGTTATTTTTCCAACTGTTGGAACGACTTCAACCCTTGTTGTTTTCACGACCATTATAATATAGAAAAAAAATAATTATTTTAATTTACAAAAACCTTTTATTAAAATTTTGCCTCAGTTCGTCCGATACCGCATCCACATACAAAAAGTTAAACCGTTCTTTCGTCGCCTCGTGATATTTTTCAATGAAGTAGTCTAGGTCATATCCAAGGTCCAGATGCTTGTATACGAGTTCTATTTTATCCACACTCTGCCCTGGAAAGATAAGAAGGTAGTCCAGCTGTTTAATCGCCTCGGGCTTCAAATCGTTAAGATACTGCGAACTCATAATCACTTTTGACTTGTAGTGTCTATTTTTTTTCAACAGGTCGCTCACAGATTTATCCCTTAGGCCACTTCCAAGGTCATCAAGAACAAACACAACTTCTGGTGTAATGTATTTGCTCGGCCTTGGGGGTTTTTCGCCTACCTCCTTTTTCTTTTCCTCGTTACCAAAATAAATAAACTTAGGCTTTTCTACTTCCTCTTTACCATCTTGAATGATTTCGCCTTCTTCTTGCTCCTCGTCTGGTTTATTCAGCTTGTCTAACTCGTAATCAATGACAGTCAGTCCATCTGCTTTCAAATATGTATATATCGCCATCGGGTTTCCCTTCTTCTTGAAGTGCTTAACCATTTCTTTGTATATGTGGTCTTTGTGTATCGTGCTGGCAATAATAACAATGCGGGTCTTTTTGTCGGTCGTTCGTTTCAGGATTTCAAACAGTGCGGTCGTCTTGCCACTCTTCTTGCGAGCGAGAAGAAAAATATTGGCATACGGTTCATCAAACAACTTATATCCCTTGGCGAGTTTTTCACCATCTCCGTTTTGCTTAACTGGTCTAACTCGTATATCGTTAATTTTTTCCATCACTCTATATTTTCTTCAAGCCAAAAATTCTAAACAAATAACAATTCTTCCAGCTAGTTGGTCAGTCTCAATATTACCGCTGTCCGTTTTAAGCACTTTAAACGAATACTGCCCATCAGTCCAGCCGATATTTCCAAGATTATAACCGAGATTGGAAATGTTTGCTGTGGTGCTGTCGGCGAATGTTCCGATAATGCCGATGCGGTCCATATAAAGGATTTTTGTTTTCGTTTCAGTCAAGTCATTATAATAGTGGATAAACTTAACATTCATTCTTGTTGGTGTAAAGTTCATTTGAATGTTTTTGTCAAATGTCTTGCTACCGCCAACAAAATCATTACTTAGAAAAATAATCCGCTGATATTTATAGTCAGTCATTTGCGATGCCCTCTATACTAATCTTTATAAACTTTTTATTAATTAATATTTCTGCTCGGACAGCTTGTGATTTTTATTCGCGGGTCAGCGAGAAAAAAAATGAAAGTTGTGTTTATTGTATCCAAAAGGGATGTGTTTTCATAAATAACGGAAATAATATGTGTCGTAGTTTTGATGAAGCTCTGCCGTTAATCTGTGCGGGTGATAGCTCTTGGTATAAAATCTATTCGTATGAATGTAATTCTATTTAAAGATAACGAGAATAAACGATATAAAAGGATGCCAGACTACAAACAAGGTAAAATATATGCTATCAGGTCATATCAAACGGAGCAGGTGTATATTGGTTCAACCACTCAACCATTGTACAAAAGACTTTATTCTCATAAAAAAGAATATAAATGTTGGATGAATGGAAAATTTAATTATGTTTCGTCTTTTGAAATCGTCAATTTTGATGATGCTTATATTGAATTAATTGAAGAATTTCCTTGTACTAGCAAAATGGAACTTGAAAAAAGAGAAGGTGAATGTATTAGACAAACAGAAAATTGTGTAAATAAAATAATAGTAAGAAGAACTAAAAATGAATATTATCAAGATAACAAAGAACAAATGACACAGAAAATGAAAGAATACTATGAAAAAAATAAGGAACATTTAACACAGAAAATGAAAGAATATTACGAAGAAAATAAAGAGCAATTATCACAGAACATGAAAGAATACAGAGAACAGAATAAAGAATATTTGTTAAAAAAGAAAAACGAATATTATAAAGAAATAAGACAAAAAATAATTACTTGTGAATGTGGTTCAACTTTGTCAATACATAGTTTATTACCTCATAAATTAAAGGAAATACACTACAACAATATGATTGGCTTATCAGCTTTTGGTATTTAATTTATTTTCTTGTAGATGGAGATGGTAAAACGATACCAACCATCAACGAAATGAGCCCCACATACACATTAGTTTGATTACAATCAAGTTCATGATTAGAAAGTTTTACAATCGCTAATGCGACTATCGCGATAATGATACCCATTTGAAATAAGTATTTGATAAGTCTGCTATCGGTTTTTCGCTTTGTCAAACAGCAATCCCAGCTGTCCTCGTAATCGTGGTCTATCTTTTTTTCTTCCTGCTTACTTTGGACATCTAGCACACGGTTTTTGAGTTCGGGTGTGAGGTCTTCCGTCTCTATGATTGGTGGTGGGTGTAATCTAGGAGGCATTTGGAGGGAAAACGACTGCTCGGATTTCTGCTAATTGGTTGGTTTGGTCTTGTAATATATTAAGTAAAGTTTTATTTTCTTTTTCTAAATTAACTACTTTTTCCGTTAAATGTTGAAAAGCACTAATTAATACTGGTATGAAGTCTTGGTATGATATTCCTTCAATATTTTCATCTTTACCTATTTTCATCCCAGTATTTGATACAAACTCTGGAAATACTTTTTTAACTTCATCGGCGATAAAGCCAATATTCTTTTTTTCTTTCTTTTCGTCTGATTTCCAATAATACGAACAACAATTTATTTTCATCAATTTTTCGCAACATTCGCCACATTCTAATGTCTCAATATCTGCTTTCAATCTCCTGTCTGACGAACTCGTCCATTTATTATCACCCAAAGCAACAGCAACATAACCAGAATGAGGGTCGTTAGCATTTGTAGAACTCCAAGCAAATAAACTTGAACCGCTATATCCGATATGGCCAAAATTCGCACTTCCATCACCTTTCATAACTATTTGTGTTTCGGTAAGATAAGTAGGTCTTGGTCTAATATTCACATATCCATTCGTGCCGATTGTTCTGTAAATGTCGCCGTTTGCTGTCATTGATCCTTTTGTCCATAAATTCCCATCGCTCCCTCTCAACGACATTAAAGCAACATCACTTGCATTTTCCCACACAAAACCGTGGGTCGTGTCAGCACCAGATCTAAATCTTACGGCATAACTACTAAATTCATTTCCTGCTGGTGCCGTTCCTGTTCCACTTAATGCTTTATTTGCCCCAGATTGTGCCATATAAATCCCCCAGCCTGGGTCAGTAATATCCCAAATATATATTCCTCTGGTGCTTCCTCCATTTGTTCCTCCTTGAATGGATATTTTTGCCCCACTGGTATTCGTTGCTGATGTCAGTGTTCCCGTGTATGTAATCCCCGCATTTGCCGTTATTAATCCTTTTGTCCATAATGTTCCGTTAAGTCCATTCAAAGACATTAGCAATTGTTCGGAAGAGTTCTCCCATATAAAACCAGTATCTGATCCAGCATTACATCTAAATCTCATAGCCCATTGAATAAAATCATTTCCTGCAACCGCTGAACCACCTGCTAAACTTCTAGTATTCGTAGCTCCTTGATTAGTTGCCATATAAATACCCCAGCTTGTAGTATCTGTATCATATAAAAATATACCTTGTCCGCTCCCTCCATCCACTTTATTTTGGATAGATAACTTACATCCTCCATCGGCTGTTAATAATCCGCTTGCGGTTGCGGTTGTTGTTGATATACCCGCAGTTGCCGTTAATGTAGTTCCTGTTATTGTTCCGCCACTTGTTATGTTGTTTGAATTCATATCCAAAGCCCCATAAAACCTCATACCACCCGCATTGTTAAAACGGACAATGTCAGACGACAGCGACTTATTATCCAAAAGTTTTGAAATATAAAGTCCCGCCCCTTTTACATCGTATGCTACATTAGTGAATAGGTAGCCTCTTTGGTTAGCGGTTCCACTTGAATCCGTGTTTAAAGTATATAAGAAAGACTGCCAATCGCCCGTCGTCTGTGAAAAGAATATGTCTCCTCCGTTTTGGTTTAATATCCGAGCCCCATTATATGTTATATTTCCACCATTAATGATATCCACATTATTAAAATCGGCTTGGCTTAATAAGGTCAGTGCTCTTACATCATTTCTACTTCCATTAAATATTTTAATTCCAGTTATTGTTTGGTCGCCTGTTAGTTTTACATTTTGTCCGTCCAATGTGTCCGCATACCCTTTTGTCGCTCCGTCTGTTGATGATGTAGGAGTTGCTAAATTTGTAATTTTGTTGCTGTTCAAAGATAGTGTAGTGCCAGATGCGGTTATAATCAAAGTATCACCTGAATATAACTCTACATACGAGCCAGTTATCTGTATCGGATACCAAGTCGCTGTTGCTGTCTTTTGTGCTGCAATTACTCCTATTTTTGTATCAAAGGCTATGCCGATGCCGTCAAAAGTAGTAGGATTAGCTGACCCGCTTACTTCTAAAACTGATGTAAATTTTTTATTTCCTGCTATTGTTTGGTCTCCTGTTAATTTAACAACCGAAGTATCAAGAACAGAAACATCCACACCATCAACGAGATTTACATTTGTTACACTCTGGCTTCCCATGTTTAGTCCTCCCGTCATACTAGCAGTGCCGTCTAATCTAAGAAAGGGTGATGCCACATTTCGCCATTGTCCAGTGCTATAAATAAGTAGTTGATTATCTGATGCTGATGAGACAATCACATCGCTATGTGTATCAATACTTCCACTTGCCGACACTTTCGCCGTGTTCGTATCGTGCTCTGATAGCCAAGTTGTGATAGACCTACCATTTAGTTGATTTACATTTGTTATGCTTTGACTTTTCATATCAAGACCAGCACTCGCATTTATTATACTGCTAAATGTCTTAATACCCGCTATGGTTTGGTCTCCTGTTAGTTTAACGACTGCGGTATCAAGGGTGGATACATCAATACCATCAACAAGATTAACATTTGTAATTGAAAATCCTCCCATATTTAAACTACCCGTCATAGCCACTGTGCCGTCCTTTGCCAGTTTCGTATCAGTATATGCTTTTGTTGAAGCATCGCCGTCATAGAATGGTGCTGGAAGTCCGCTGATTGCTGTTGTGCTGTTAAAATTTAAAACATTGCCAGTCAATGTTATTCCACCCCCTGTTGTTGGAGCAAAAAGTATGGAAGAACCAACAATGCTTAGTGGATAGCCCGTCGCCCCACTGCCTCCGACGAATAAATAGAACCCATATTATTGTTGTAATTGAAGAATAATTTGCCTGTGTTTAATGGATTTGAGTCTTTTACACCAACATAAGTAGTAAATGTTTTATTCCCAGTTATTGTTTGGTCGCCTGTTAGTTTAACCGCGGAACTATCAAGAGCCGAAACATCAATACCATCAACATTACCTACATTTGTAATTTCAAATCCTCCCATATTTAGCGGTTTCATTGACTTTACTTCCGTATTTGAAATGGTGAATATATCGCCCGACCCTCCGCCGAAATAAAATGAATCACCTCCAAATATAAATGGTTTATATGTGATTGTATCTCTATCAATTGAAGTTAATATATCCGCTTTAACATCGCTGTCATATGCTAATTCTATACCCGCCCCAGAAGTTGGTGCCGTATTACCACTCACTCTCAGTCTATTCGTGGAAAAATTCTTTGCTCCTGTTATTGTTTGGTTGCCTGTTAGTTTAACAACGGAAGCATCAAGGGCGGAAACATCAATGCTGTCAACAGTGTTTACATTTACAATATTAAGACCTCCCATATTTAATTCGCCTAGCATCATAGTGAGGCCGTCTAATCTCAGAAATGGTGGGGCCGTGTTTCTCCATTGACCCGTGCTATAAATGAGCAATTGGTTATCGGCGGGTGTGCCTGTTATGACTACATCACTTAAAGCATCTATTGATTTGTTTGAAAATCTTGTGTCAAACCTTCCATCAGTATAGTATAGATTAGTGCCCTCTTTTATGTCCGTTGTGCTTTTGGTAGCCAGTCGGGTGTCAAATCGGCTGTTGGTAAAATAAAGATTTACGGGGTCAGCATCTTCTGGCACCCTATCTGTATTTAAGCCAATAATATTAGTGTTCGTTAAATCAAGGTTGGCTATATCCAGTGAATCCACCGCAATTTCAGACAAGCCTAAGAGCGATTTATATTGCGACATCGTTGTATATATTGGATGATAATTAATCCGAATAAAAATTATTTTTGGTTAGATATACAACCGAAACAATCTATGCCGAGAGGAAATAGAGAGATTGCCATAAAAATCTTGAAAAAGCTACTGTAATGAAGAAACAGTATGCAAGACAGAGGAAGATTGAAAGGGCTCGTGAGCTACTAGCGGAGGAAGAGGCTAAGAATGCGAAAGAAATGACCAATGATGAAAAGATGGAACATACGGCCAAGAAACAGTTGGCGAAGGATATGATTGATGGAAGAGACGGTGAGAAAAGTGAGGAAAGTAGCTCGGAAGAAGAGGTTGAACACGATTTTGTAGATATCGTTGCCCAACGGGTTGCGGGTATAAAATTGAAGACTAAACAGAAGAAGGCGAAGAAGGTGGTAAAAAAGAAAGTGGAAGAGGAGAGTGAGAGCGAAAGTGAGGAAGAGGAACAGCCTAAGAAAGGTAAGAAATCAAACATATCAGTTAATGTTTATAATCAACAACCCGAGAAACCAAAA
This sequence comes from Paulinella micropora, assembly GCA_019918135.1. Taxonomy (NCBI): domain Eukaryota; phylum Cercozoa; class Imbricatea; order Euglyphida; family Paulinellidae; genus Paulinella; species Paulinella micropora. The sequence goes on from WBZZ01003894.1 coordinate 76,024, forward strand.
AAAGAAATCAATGATACATCTAAAATATTTTTAAAGTTCTAATATAGGAACCTTCACCAAAAAATTCGGGTCAATGGATTACAAACACAGCAATCCACAAAACAATAGCACGGATGAAGTTGTATATGACGAGGATGAAAGAAAGGAACAACAAGCACTTGAAATTCATTACCAAAAAAGATTACCGTCTGATATATGGAATACAATATGGTCGGACAAACCACTTAAACAAGTATTTGTAGATTTGGCGGATATGTCTAAACTTAAAGACAAGAAAGGAAATAAAGGTTATGCCTGGATGTTGTTTTGGATTGACACTCACAGCAGACTTTTAATCATTAAACCACTTAAAAACAAAACGGCAAAAGAAGTTTATATGGCTTTGAAATCAATACCATATACACCGGAAAGCATTACTACCGACAGCGGAAGTGAATATAAAGGAATGGTTAAGGATTATTTCAGAGAAAACAATATTGACCACAGGACGGTTGAAGTTGGCGACCATCGCGCTCTTGCTATCGTAGATAGAGTAATACGGACTATAAGACGGTGGCTTGATATTCTATTTGAAACTAACGGCAATTTTGATTGGTTTTCTTGGATTGATGATATGGTAGATGCTTATAATATGCGACATCATAGAACAATTCAAGCTAAGCAGATTGATGTATTTAAGGGGGTTAATAAAAATAAACAACGAATTCAACGAGACTATCTAATTGAAGAATTTCAAAAAGGAGACAAGGTCCGCCGTGAATTGAAAAGGAATTTATTTTCAAAAGGAGGAAAACAATACAGTAAGCAGATTTACACCGTAGTTGGTCGTTCAGGGTTCAAATTAATATTAAATTCAGACGAGCTAGTCAGTCCGAGGGAATTGTTAAAGACTAAATTTGATAAACCAGCAGACGAAGAAAAACAAATTAATGAGCAAGTTAAAGATTTAACAAAAGCGAAAAAAACAAGGAATTATTAAACCGTGAAGACATTCAACCTGAGAATGTCCGAACTAGCCGTAGAGAAAGAAAAGCAAAGGTAATACTAGATTTGTGAGAACGATTATTTAATTACACAAAATCCTTGATTGGGAGAATCCAGTTGATTTGGCTCGTGCGAGCTTTCAATACTCGGTTGATTGCTGTGATTGAATTAAAAATAATTAACTCATCAGGATTGCGGACGGAGACGAGAAAATGAAACTGGTTTTTGGGTTTCTCTATCAACATATTTTTTTGAATGTTTGTGAAAAAGTAATCTCCCCTTTCTTCAATAGGCATATCAAATGGTTTCCTCCTCCATATTCCAACCTTCTTGTCGGCGTAAAGAAATTTTCTTGGAAAACCAACAAACTTAACATCATCTCTCGGAACGATTAAATCTCCGACATCTTCAAATTTTCTCCACCCCTCAGGAATGTCATCTTCGAGTAAGTCAGGGGCGGGCTGGACGGGGGCAGGGTCGGGGGCAGGGTCAG
>WBZZ01003895.1:0-27500 GCA_019918135.1 Paulinella micropora
ATTATTATTATTATTATTATTGGACACCGTGATAGCCCAGTGGTCAAGTTCTACCATCTGGGCCCTGTCGCCAGTTCGATTCCCGTCGGTGCCACCAGTATTTTCATTGAACATACCGATCCGTCTGGACCAGTATTTCATTGAACATACCGGCCCGTCTGGAAGTGTTGGAACTGCCCTTGCGGGGGTGTCATTAGAGCTTATCGTCAATTCTTCGTACTCCCCTCACGGGTGAGACGATGGAGGCGCATGTGCAGAAATGCATCAGCCATTGACAGAGAAGCACTATTATTATTATTATTATTATTATTATTATTATTGGGACACCGTGATAGCCCAGTGGTCAAGTTCTACCATCTGGGCCCTGTCGCCAGTTCGATTCCCGTCGGTGCCACCAGTATTTTCATTGAACATACCGGTCCGTCTGGAAGTGTTGGAACTGCCCTTGCGGGGGTGTCATTAGAGCCTATCGTCAATTCTTCGTACTCCCCTCACGGGTGAGACGATGGAGGCGCATGTGCAGAAATGCATCAGCCATTGACAGAGAAGCACTATTATTATTATTATTATCATTATTATCTTGGACACCGTGATAGCCCAGTGGTCAAGTTCTACCATTTGGGCCCTGTCGCCAGTTCGATTCCCGTCGGTGCCACCAGTATTTTCATTGAACATACCGGTCCGTCCGGACCAGTATTTTCATTGAACATACCGGTCCGTCTGGAAGTGTTGGAACTGCCCTTGCGGGGGTGTCATTAGAGCCTATCGTCAATTCTTCGTACTCCCCTCACGGGTGAGACGATGGAGGCGCATGTGCAGAAATGCATCAGCCATTGACAGAGAAGCACTATCATTATTATCATTATTATTATTATTAATATTATTATTATTATTCAGCCCAATGGCCTCAAGGCGTTAAACTGTGACGCCAACTCATAACCCTTTGGTGGTAGATGCTGGGGAGGAGGGTCGTTGCGCGCGTAAAAGATCTTAAACTCCGCATATGCTGGTTGATAGCCCAGGACCCAGCAGACACCAGATTGTTATGGGTGGGGTTTCGAGGCAGCTCTAGCAACCGCGCTTGGTGTATGCACTTGCACATTCGGTGACGTCTTGCAAGAGGTTGCTGGGACTGCGGAATAACCTCGGCTTAGTGCAGTCTTGCCCTCAGGAGCTCCATCGGTGGCCCCGATCATCAGGCGAGAGACTGACACGGGGGGGTGGAGGACCTCGAACAAGGGTATTGGAGGCTTATGTCCGTTGAGGATATGCCATTAGCTGCATCAGTACGCCTCAGATATAGTATTATTATTATTATTATTATTATTATCCCTGAAATGTGTTGGTGAAGGGGGTGGGGGGTTTGGGGGGAGGGGCAAAATGAAAATTGTGTACCCCCCACCCCCACCCACCCCCCAAATCGGCACCCCTGTCGGAATAAATCATGGTTTGTCGGAACGAGGAGGAGTTTGGAGCTCATATTGGCAAGGGGTTAGCCCCAGACTCGATCTTGATGCTGATATGATTTTTTTGGAATTCACGCAAATATTTGGGTCAGGGGAGTGTCCTGAATGCAAAATTCCTTCTCTTTTTTCGCACCCCTGTCGGAATAAATCATGGTTTGTGTGAACCAGAAGGAGTTAGGATCTCATATTGACAGGGTGGCTAGCCCCAGACTCGATGTTGATGCTGATATAATTTCTTTGGAATTCACGCAAATACTTGCGTTAGGGGAGTGTCCTGAATGCCAAAATTCCTTGTTTTTAAACCTTTTTTGCACCCTCATCGGAATAAATCATGGTTTGTGTGAACCAGGAGGAGTTGGGAGCTCATATTGACAGGGTGGTTAGCCCCAGACTCGATGTTGATGCTGGTATAGTTTTTTTTCGGAATTCACGCAAATATTTGCGTTAGGGGAGTGTCCTGAATGCCAAATTTCCTTGTTTTTTGGGAGTACTTGCCGGCGACTCCGGCAATTGAACCTACCCTGTCGACGGGGCAGGGGGGTCCGGGAGGCCCTCCCCCCGGGAACCCCAGCCCTGTGATTGTACGTACCCGGTCTTGTCGCGGGTGGCACCCACACCTGAAAATTGAGATTTTTTTGCCACCAGGTGCCCTTTGCAGCACCTACGGCAATTCAACGTACATGGTCGAAGGGAAAGGGGGGGTCCAGGGGAGCCCTGCGATTGTACCTACCCGTTCTGGTCGCGGGTGGCACCAACACCTGAAAATTGAGGTCTTTTGCCACCAGGCGCCCTTTGCGGCACCTCCGGCAATTCAACGTACCCTGTCGAAGGGAAACGGGGCGGGAGGCGGGAGGGGGGGGGGGGGGTGGTGGCGGGGGGCCCTCCAAAAAGTGATAAGAAGTGGGGCTGGCGGGGTTTGGTGCGCGAAGCGCACCGGTAAACCATCCTTTCAGGTGTTGGCGCAGCCCCTAGTTATTATTATTATTATTATTATTATTATTATTATTATTATTATTATTATTATTATTATTATTATTATTATTATTATTATTGGCCCTGTCGCCAGTTCGATTCCCGTCGGTGCCACCAGTATTTTCATTGAACATACCGGTCCGTCTGGAAGTGTTGGAACTGCCCGTGCGGGGATGTCATTAGAGCCTATCGTCAATTTTTCGTACTCCCCACGGGTGAGACGATGGAGGCGCATGTGCAGATTTGCATCAGCCATTGACAGAGAAGCACTAGTATTATTATTATTATTATTATTATTATTATTATTATTATTATTATTATTATTATTATTATTTAGGGAGTACATAGGCCATCGGTCCTTTCCATGGGCTGATTGGTATAAAGCTCCTAGAGTAATGTTCTATGCCGTCACTTCCTTTATTCCACCGATTGGTGTGGAGACTTTCCTTATGGAATGGAGGACTGGATGCACATGGCCTTTTGGCTCAGCAATTGGCAGGAGATACACTATTATTATTATTATTATTATCATCATCATCATCCCTGAAAGGTGTTGGGATAGGGGGTGGGGGGTTTGGGGGAGGGGAAAATGGAAATTGTGTATCCCCACCCCCTCACCCCCCCCCCCGGCATTTTGGCACCCCTGTTGGAATAATTCATGGTTTGTGGGAACGAGGAGGAGTTGGGAGCTCATATTTGCAGGGTGGCTAACCCAGACTCGATGTTGATGCTGATATGATCGTTTTGCAATTCACGAAATATTTGCGTTACGGGAGTGTCCTGAATGCCAAAATTCCTTTTTTTTTCGCACCCCTGTCGAAATAAATCATGGCTTGTGTGAACCAGGAGGAGCTGGGAGCTCATATTTGCAGGGTGGCTAGCCCGAGACTCGATGTTGATGCTGACATAATTTCTTTGGAATTCACGCAAATATTTGCGTTAGGGGAGTGTCCTGAATGCGAAAATTCCTTGTTTTTTTAGGCTATTTTCTGCACCCTCGTCGGAATAAATCATGGTGTTTGTGTGAACCAGGAGTTGGAAGCTCATATTGACAGGGTTGCTAGCCCCAGATTCGATGTTGATGCTGATATATTTTTTTTGGAATTCACGCAAATATTTGCGTTAGGGGAGTGTCCTGAATGCCAAAATTCCTTTTTTTTGGGAGTACTTGCCGGTACCTCCGGCAAATGAAAGTACCCTGTCGACGGGGAAGGGGGGGAGGATGAAAGGAGAAGGAATATGTAGGGCGATGTTGTTATTGTTGTTGTTACTGTTGTTGTTGCTGCTGCTGCTGTTGTTGTTGTTGTTGCTGCTGCTGCTGCTGCTGTTTCTGTTGTTTTGTTGTTGTTTTTTGTTGTTTTGTTGTTTTGTTGTTTTGTCGTTTTGTTGTTGTTTTGTTGTTGTTTTGTTGTTGTTGATTGTTTGTTGTTTGTTTGTTGTTTGTTTATTTTTTTTTTGTTTGTTTTTGATGTTGTTGTCGTTTGTTTTTGTTTCTTTGTGTTTGTTGTTTGTTGTTGTTTGTTGTTGTTTGTTGTTGTTTGTTGTTGTTGTTGTTTTTGTTTGTTGTTGTTTGTTGTTGTTTGTTGTTGTTTGTTGTTGTTGTTGTTGTTGTTGTTGTTGTTGTTGTTGTTGTTTGTTTTGTTGTTTGTTGTTGTTTGTTGTTGTTTGTTGTTTGCTGTTTGCTGTTTGCTGTTGTTTGTTGTTTGTTGTTGTTGTTGTAGTTGTTGTTCGTGACACGAACAATAACTCAATTAGCAACAGCAACAACAACAGCAACAACAACAACAACAGCAACATCTACCACCACCACCACCACCACAACAACAACAACAAGAACAACAATGACAACCACTGAAAATGACGATTAGGCTAACAACAATAACGAACGACAGTAACAACAACAGCAACACTGATAACACTAACACCGACAAAAACAACACGGACAACATCAACAGCAACAATACAACAACTGATAACAACAACACCGACAAAACAACACTGACAACATCAACAGCAACAACAACAACATCAACACCAACAACAACACCAACAACAACACCAACAACAACACCAACAACGACAACGACAACGACAACGACAATCGCAGCCACCACTACTACCACAACAACAATAAAATAACAAGAACAACAAAAGCAAGAAGGGCAACACGAGCAATAACTCAAACAATAACAATAACGACAACAAACAACGTTGACTACGACGACGACGACGACGACAGCGACAGCGACGACAACAACAGCAGCAAAAGAACAATAACAACAACAACAAAATGACGACAGGTTTCGATTGTTGTTTTTATTGTTGTTGTTGCTGATGTTATTATTTCTATTATAATTTGTTATTGTTGCTGTTGTTGTGTGACGTTGTTTTTGTTTTGGTTTTTTTTGTTACTCTCTCTCTCTCGCTCTCTCTCTCTCTCTCTCTCTCTCTCTCTCTCTCTCTCTCTCTCTCGTTGTTGTTGTTGTTATCTTTCTTCACATCTCTCCTTAATCCACATTCGGAATCTTTCCTTAATTTTCCATCGGGAGCAAGAGAGGGGCAGTGAGGCTCCCAACAAGTGAGGACACTTCCATATCATTTTTTTTGTTGTCCCTCCTTCTTTGTCTCCTGTGTTGGGTGTACTAGAGAATGCTGTGCAAGGGTCGAGGTGGTCTCTGCAGGGCCGGCCCCCTCCTCAGCAGCGTACCCCACATCCTTTTCTCCTCCTCCTCCCCCTCCACCACCACCACCTCCTCCGCGCCGCGCAGCGCGACGGATCTGCGAGAAAGTTTCCAAAGCTATTTCGAACGAGAAGCACATCACAGGCTGCCTTCTGCGCCCTTGGTGCCCGAAAACGACCCCTCTCTCCTCTTCACTGCTGCAGGCATGGTATGAAATATATACACTCAGTGCTACGAAACAAGCGTATGCACACACATACACGCCTCTTGAAATCCCAATCACAGAAGCAAGTTTATGAGGCGGTTTCAACGTTCAACTCGCACGAACACAGTGGCAGGCGATTGGTAGCAGATGTTGCTTGCTCAGGTGCCGTTCAAGCAATGGTTTTTGAATCCGCACACGGCGCCATACCCTCGAGTCACGACCGCTCAGAAGTGCCTGCGAGCGGGCGGCAAACACAATGACTTAGACAATGTGGGGTATCTCCACCACCTCGTGCTCGTCTGCTTTCAATTGTTCTTACTGTTCTCAGCTTCTCTCAGCTGCGTGAAGGAGCGCGTGGCGGCAATTTCTGTTGTGTGCCGTGTGTGTCGGTAGGGTGACAGCGCGGCACCACACCTTCTTCGAGATGCTGGGCAACTTCAGCTTCGGCGACTACTTCAAAGTACGCCTCTCTGCTCCAGTCCTCACACACATTTCTTCGTCTCTGGCTGCCCTACCATTAGTCATCCGACTGCCTCTTGCTGGTGCTGCCGTCATGTTCCTGTGCTACACATGTGGGCTGCGTTGCCGCAGGAGGAGGCCATTGTGCTGGCCTGGAACTATGTCACCAAAGTGCTGCTGCTGCCGCAAAGCCAGCTACGGTACGCGCTCTGCCTAGCCCGCACACCATCCTCACTCTGCAGCCAGCTCCCTCAGCCGCGCCATGTCCACACCAGCTGTCCCTTGCTTTCTTCATGCCATCGTGCTGCTAGTGTGACGGTGTATGAGGGCGACGAGGAAAGCGCACGGCTGTGGCGGCAGCTAACGAGTTGGCCCGAAGAGCGGATCGCGCGGCTGTCCATGCGCGACAACTTCTGGAGCGCCGGCACTGCGGGCGGGCCATGCGGGCCCTGCACCGAGATCTTCTGGGACCAGGTTAACTTGCCCACCGCAGCTTGCCCTGCGACCTGCTGGCGGGGCCGGCCGCACCCAACCGCGCAATAGGCGGCTCGGCTGTCAGCTGTGGATAGATAGCGCGGAGCACGAATACTGCGGCTGATGCGGGGTGTTGTGCTGCCGCTGCAGGGATTCGAGGACTCCGACGGAGAGCGCTGGCTGGAGGTGTGGAATCTGGTACTGATCACCTTCCGCACCGCGCTGACCGGCGAAGGGCCCCTCGTACCGTTGGCCAGACCCTGTATCGACACCGGCATGGTCATGCCCCTTCAGCACATGCCCAGCACACAGAACGCCTGCTAAGAGCAGCGTTCCCAGTTGCAGCTGCAAGTCGCCCATAGGCTTGGTACCAAGTGGGCTGTGTTTGCCCCAGACGTTGCGTCAGTGCGGTTGTGCGTGAAACATGCACAGGAAACATCAGGTGGGCTGTGAAACATGTATGATAAAGATGAGGTGCCAAGAAATCGCACAAAGTGTGTCCCTTAGTATACACACAAGGTTTATTCTAAAGAGACGGAATTTATACCTTTTTTTTGGAGATACGAGCGTATTCGTTGATACTTTGGAGGCATCATATGTACATAAACACGTACATAGATACATGCATAAATAAATACATACATAACATACATACATATGTACACCCATATATATTATATGTATGAATACCTAGAATTTATATGCATGGCTTTTTTAACAGATATGTACATACATATGTGAATGAAATCCACGCTAGTATGAGTGCATTATATACGTATGTATGTATGTATGTATGTATGTATGTATGTACGTATGTGTGCATTTGTGTATGTATATATGTATGTATGTATGTATGTATGCATGTATGTATGTATGTATTTATGTATGGATGTATGTATGTATGTATCTGTATGTATATGTATGTATATGTATGTATATGTATGCATATATGTCTGTATGTATGTATGTATGTATGTATGTACATATGTTTTAAAAAGCATATTAAATATTTGGAGGTGTGTGTGTGTGTGTGTGCTGTGTTGTTGTTGTTAGGGTCTGGAGCGGCTGTGTACGGTGATGCAGGGTGTGTGCAGCAACTACGACACCGACCTCTTCCGGCCGCTGCTCGAGACCATCACGCAGCAAGCCCAGCACAGCTCTGCCAAAAAGCTGCAGCTGGGACCCTGGTCGCAGGTTCATTCCCCCCCCACCCCCCCTCCCCAAAGCCCAAACGTGCTGCTGTTTCTCTCCGAGTGTAGGGATGGAGAGGAGGGGAATGGGCGGGGGGGTGTAACGGGGGCAGCGAGCCAGGAGCGTGCGCGTGTGCAGGCGGGCAGCTGGGGCAGGGACCAAAGCCCAGAGGCCACCGCGTGCAAGGTCCGCGCCAGAGCTCGCACCCCCGCACACACCCCACACGCCACCAGTGTCCCAACATTCCAGCATGCAGACAGCCAGAGCGCCCCACAGCACAGGCAGGTTGGGACGGCATTGTGCTGGCGCGCGAGAGAGCTTCCTAGTCCAACGATCGTGGGTCGCTTACGCGGTGTGTGTGGCATGTGAGCAGGTGTTGGCGGATCACGCGCGCGCGATCGCCTTCGCCGTAAGCGACGGCGTCATCCCCGGCCAGCGGTCGCTCCCACCACACACAACATCCACGCACACGTATGCGCACATCCACACACGACACCAACAGACGCCATACGCAAGGATACCAGTGCCCGCGCAAATCTTATCGATTGCGCAGACGGCAAGGTGGTAGCCAAGTGTGGTATGTGCTGGCTGGTGCGCTGTACTGTGCTGTTTGCAGCGGTCGCGGCTACGTGCTGCGGCGGCTGGTGCGGCGCGCGCTAGTGCATGCGCACGCTCTTGGCCTGCTCGGCCCCAAACGCAACACGCCCGTGCTCAGCGCGCTCCTGCCTGCCGTGCAGCAATCCCTCGGCGACGCCTACCCGCAGTTGCTGCAGCAGGGGTCAGCACAGCATACACCGGCCAGAGATAGCTTGCGCGTGCTTAGCAGAGCACACAGGCCAGAGATAGATTGCGCCCTCGCCATACGCTGCGCCGTGCCGCCATCGCACAGCCAAAGCGACGCGCACACGTGAGTATCACCTTGTTTATGAATGACTGTTGCACCAGCGAGGCAATTGCTCTCCTGATGGACAACGAAGAGGTCTGCGGCCGCTCTTTCTCCTCGCTTCTTGCTGTCTCTCACCAGATTCTTGCGAGGTCGCTGGTGTGTGTGCGCAGGAGCTATTTCGTGTGGTGTTGGAGCGCGGGCTGGGCACGCTGCAGGGGATGGTGGAGCAGGCGGGCCGGCACAGCCAGCGCAGCCAACAGCCGCCGGTGCTGCCTGCCGCGGACGCCTTCAAACTCCACCGCGCCTACGGACTACCGGTCAATCTCTCGTTGACCGCCTGCCCACCTTGTCACCAGCTACTAGATGTCAGTTTGCGCAAGAACGGTCTGTGTTATTACCGCTGGACCACAGTCAAGTGAATTTTGGCGCAAATTTGTCGAAATTGTGCTTATCTTTTTGTCTGTGGCCACCAACTACAGGTCTCACGACGTATATGAAAGGAGAGGCAAGTAAGATTAGGGTGCGGCAGGGCAAGCTTCAAGTAAGTATGGGAGCACAGTATTTGGCAGTATTTAACAAGTTGGTGTTATGCTCTCAGTACCAACCGCTAATCACGGGAAAGTTTGCGCACCATTTGTCTGGCCAGCGCTCAACCATACTCGCCAAAGTCGCTGCGCAAAGTCTTACCTAGTTGTGCTCTTTCTTGGCTCAAACAGCTACCATGTGGATTTCGGTCGTATGTATGTGTGCGTGGCTGTTGGTTCGTAGTAGACGTAGCTGGCTGTTGTCGTGTGCATCTCATGTTGCCTGCTGTGCCTGTGTGCAGATCGACCTGACTACGCTGTTGCTTGCAGCGCAAAACGTGCAGGTGGCCTCTACTCAGTCGCACATCGTGCTGCCTGCCCTTCCCAGCCAACCTCCGTTCTACTCACAGCACGGTGTGCTCTTTGAGGACTATTACGTGGCGCGTGTTTTCTGCCTGTCTGCCGCTCGTGCCTGCCCTCACTCAGCACTTGATGGCAGCATGGGCGCATTTGATGGCTGTTTGGTCTGGCTGACCGGGGGCAGGTAGACGTGGAGGGCTTCGGTGCTCTCTTGAGGGCGCAGCGCGAGGCATCGAGAGCCGCCCGCGAACAGGAGCAAGCCGCCGGTTAATACTCACACACACACACACACACTCTTCTCTTTCTTTCTCTTTCTCTTTCTCTTTCTCTTTTTTTCTGTCTTTCTCTCTCTCTCTCTCCCTCTCTCTCTCTTTCTTTCTCTTTCTCTCTCTCTCTCTCTCTCTCTCTCTCTCTCTCTCTCTCTCTCTCTCTCTCTCTCGTGCCGAGCTCAGACAGCGCATGCTGGCACCAGGCAGATAGCTGTACATAACTTGAACATATAGTATGCATGTAACTGAACTGTGCTCTGTCGATATGTCTGCCGTGCTGGCTGGTGGTGTGCAGTGCGGCCGCCGCCGGAGTGGTCTGTGAGCGCGCACACTGCGGCAAGCACCTGCTCTGCGCTCGCAGATGGAGAGCAGGGCTTAACTCAAGAAAGAGCCACGGTGCTGGCCGTGGCTCCGCTGTCTGGAGTGGAGGGCGAGCAGGAGGAGGAAGGCGAGGACGCCACAGAGAGCGCGGCACAGGCCTGGGTTTTGCTGGACCAGTGCCCCTTCTACCCCGAGGGCGGCGGCCAGGTACTGCCACACACTCCTTCCCTGCTGGCCCGCTTTGTGTTGTCTTACCTTTGATTGTTCGGCATCTCGCTCGTAGTTTTGTACTTTCCCTCCCCCTGTTTTTGATTTGTTCTCATTCTCGTCCTCCTTTCTCTCATTTTGATGTCATTTTTTCACCTTGTTCTGTTTATATTGTGTCTTGCGTTGCTGCCGTGGCGGTGTGTGAGCAGGTGGGTGACCAGGGTTGGCTGGAGATGCTGGCTGAAGGCGACAAGGCGAAGGCGGTGGAGCGGCTGCGCGTGTTGGATGCGGTGCGCGTCAAGGCGGCTGGCGCGGGCGGCGAGGAGACGCAGCAACCCGAGGCAGGCATGGCTGGCGGTCGCGTGGCGCTCAGGGTGCTGCTGGGCCCCCACCGCGCTCTGCAGACAGGTAAGCGGCGGCAGGAAACAAGCTGCTTACACAATCACCTGCCTTCATGGGCCATTGCTCAGACTGTGTGTGTGTGTGTGTGTGAGGTGCGGTGGTGCGTGCTGTGGTGGACAGGCGGCGGCGGGCGGGCTGCGCCACGCATCACACCGCGACGCACCTGCTGCACGCGGCGCTGCGGGCGACTCTGGGCGGGGCGGGGGGGCAGCAGCACGCCGCGCTGCTGCAGGCGGGCAGCTGGGTCGGGCCAGACAGGCTGCGACTGGACTTCTCCGGCACCAACAGCGCACTCACACCACAACAGCTACAAGAGGTCGCCCACACGCCACACACGCACTCACACACACGCGCGCGCCGCTTGGGCGTGTACAGTTCGCATTCTCAAAAAAAAGCCGTGGCACAGTAAGTAAGTAGCGCTGACCGGTCTTGGTGTGGTCCTTGCTACGCCATGTGTCATGCGCGTCACAGCCATGCCAGCAGCGCTTGCAAGGATGGCAAAGACGGCGCATGCAACACACGATACCGCATCACGCAAGTGTATGCTGCATCCCGCACCATCACCTCGCAGCATCGGCGCCAACCATTGTGCGACCCGTGGAAAAGAATGCAGTGGGTTTGTCTGCGCATGATGTCTATGCCAGGTGGAGAGCTGGGTGAACGAAGCGGCCAAGGCCAACGCTCATGTGCAGGTAGATAGATAGATAGATAGATAGATAGATAGATAGATAGATAGATAGATAGATAGATAGATAGATAGATAGATAGATGGATAGATAGATAGATAGATAGATAGATAGATAGATAGATAGATAGATAGATAGAGAGATAGAGAGATAGCTAGATAGATAGCTAGATAGCTAGATAGCTAGCTAGATAGCTAGAGATAGATAGATAGATAGATAGATAGATAGATAGATAGATAGATAGATAGATAGATAGATAGATAGATAGATAGATACAGCAGGTGAGACAGCAAGTGCACACAGATCCACACTGGACTACACTGCAGTACACTGCATCTGCATCTGCTGGCAAAGCACTGATCTGGGATAGGTACAAGCTCAAGCATGTAAGATTTGCTTGAAAACAAGCATGGCATCCTCTATCTTTCCCTCTCAACTGCTCTATCTCTCTTCTTCCATTTCTCCCTTCCAACTATTACACTTGCTTCTCTATATATAGCTCGAGACTTAACGCCGCCAGGCTGACGACTGCTTCCATGCGAGATACTTTAACCACCAAGTGCCATGTCACATGCTACATACTTTCAACCAAGTGTTGGCAACATGCCTAAGACTGCATCCATGCTACATGCTCTCGTTCAAGTGCCACGTTATGCTGACGACCCCTTCCATGCTACATGCTCTAGTTAAGTGCCATGTTGGCAACATGCCTACGACTGCTTCCATAAGTGCTAGATACTTTCAACCAAGTGCCATGTTGGCAGCACGCTTAAGACTGTTTCCGTGTTGCATGCTCTCAATCAAGTGTCATGTTGGCAACATGCCTAAGACTGCTTCCATGCTACATGCTTTCAACCAAGTGTCGTGTTGGCAACATAGCTACGACCGCTTGCATGCTACATGCTCTCGTTCAAGTGCAGTCTTTGCAGCATGCTGACGGCTGCTTGCATTCTCCATGCTTTCAACCAAGTGCATGTATGTTTATGCTTACAGGTCTGCACCATGTCTAAAAAGGAGGCGGAGCAAAGTGGAGCGGTCCTTCCTTCTCCTGAACTTCTGTCTTTCTTCTTCTTCTTCTTCTTCTTCTTCTTCTTCTTCTTCTTCTTCTTCTTCTTCTTCCTCCTCCTCTTCTTCTTCCTCTTCTTCTTCTTCTTCTTCTTCTTCTTCTTCTTCTTCCACTTTCTCTTCTTTTTCTTCTTCTTCTTCTTCTTCTTCTTCTTCTTCTTCTTCTTCTTCTTCTTCTTCTTCTTCTTCTTCTTTATCTATATGTTTTTATCTATTATCTATCATCTTCTTCTATTTTTTCTGTTGCTCCATGCGACATTTCCCAGCTGTGTTTCAGGTATGTGTGCGCGTGTGCTCTTGTCTGCCTCTTGTCAGTCTGTCACGCTTTATCTCTTTTTTCTTCTCTCTTCTCTTCTCTCTTCTCTCTCTTCTCTCTTCTCTCTTCTCTCTCCTCTCTCTCTTCTCTCTCCTCTCTTCTCTCTCCTCTCTTCTCTCTCCTCTCTTCTCTCTCCTCTCTTCTCTCTCCTCTCTTCTCTCTCCTCTCTTCTCTCTTCTCCCTTCTCCTCTCTCTCTTCTCTCTTCTCCCTTCTCCTCTCTCTCCTCTCTCCTCTCTCTCTCTCTCTCTCTCTCTCTCTCTCTCTCTTCTCTTCTCTTCTGTAGCTGGCGCTGTTCGGGGAGAAGTACCCGCCCGCGGTGCGCGTCGTGCACGTGCCCGGTCCAAGCCAACACACCTGTCCTATCTACATTTACATGTATATGTACATACATATATAATATGCAGGTACCTATAGATACATATAAATTGTGTCTCTGTATCTATGTACGTAGATGTGTCTACATCTATGTATGTATTTAAACTTGAGAGAAAGAACATGTACTCTCCCCTCCAGTGTGCGCTCTGTTGCCAGCCTGTGCCCCTGTGCGCTACGGCGTGCTTTCATGCGTATGACATGATCCTCCACGCACCCGCTAGTCACTCATGTGCATCCTGGCTCGTGTACTGCGCGCTGCTATGTGTGGTCGCTGTACGTTTGTGCTGTGGTGTGTGCGTGTGTATGTGTATGTATGTGTGTGTGTTGTGTGTGTGTGTGTGTGTGTTGTACCCAGGCTACTCGACAGAGCTGTGTGGCGGCACGCACCTCTCCTCCACCGGCCCCATCTGGCCCTTCAAAATCACCAAACAGGAGGCAACACGCACACTGTGCATTTACCACTTCTAACTTTCTTTGTCATATGCCACGAGTACTCTGTGTTCCATTTATCTGTTGGTCTTGCCGTGTGAGGTGCTGGAGTAAGGGTAGATGTGTTTGTGTTGTGTGTGCGCAGGCGGTGGGCGCGGGCACGCGTCGCATCGAGGCCAAGGCTGGCCCCGCCGCGGTCCGCACAAACACACACACTCTCTCTCTCACACACACACTCCCTGTCTCTCTCCCCCCCCCCCCCCCCCCCCCCCCCCCCCCCCCCCCCCCCTCTCTCTTTCTCTCTCTCTCTCTCTCTCTGTCTCTCTCTCTCTCTTTACTTTTTTTTTTTTTTTTTTTTTTTTTTTTTTTTTTTGTTTTTTTTTGCTGCTGCTGCTGTTGCTGTTGTTGTTGTTGTTCTTGTTGTTGTTGTTGTTGTTGTCTTCTTTTGCTTAACCTCCTTGGCCTAGATTCCAAGCTAAGCATAGATCCATGCCTGCATATATACTCTCTTGTCTCTTTCTCTTTCTCTTTCTCTTTCTCTCTCCGACAGACCACACATGCCCGCACTGCAACACGCATTTCGCAGACTGTACCTGTACGCATGTATGTATGTATGTATGTATATGTATGTATGTATGTATGTATGTATGTATGTATGTATGCATGCATGCATGTATGCATGTATGTATGTATGCACGCATGTTATGCATTTATTTATGTATGTATAGGTCGAGTACCTGGAGCAAGTGTGCGCGGAGATGGAGGCGCTGGCCCAGTCCTTGCAGGCCGCCCTCCATGCCCCCATGAGAACGCACCGCCACCACGTCCAGCTCACAGATGCCGCCACCACGTCCAGCTCACAGATGCCGCCACCCCTCTGCCATGCCATCCACCGCTTCGCTTCACATAACTTTGCCTCCTCGTATCGCACAGGCACATGCGTGTGTTTCTCTGTCATATCTCACATTCCATAGTGGTCTGTGAAGGGAAGATGTATTCTTGTCAGGCGCCGGTTTGGGAGGTGAGGGAGGAGGTGGCTAGGCTGCACAAAAAGCTGGCGCAGTTCAAGCAAGAGAACAAGTCACAAGCACACTCTAGACACAGCCTTCTTCTTGGCGCTGCTGCTACAACCCGTCTTGCTCCTATAGTTCGCCTGCCTGCATCGTGTGTTGTTGATGTTGTTGTTCAGGTCGTTGCAGAAGGCTCTCGATCAGCAGGTTTTTCAGCAGACATCGCAACAAGGCCACAACGCCTGCGCTGACAGTTCGCAGAAGTCAGGTGCGAGTCGAGCGTTGCTTAGCGTCTTTTGAGCGTATGCTGCCGTTCCAGTGAATGCTAGACTTTCGATCGGCTCTGTGGCGCTTGTGAATACGCTGTGCGCGCCTGTGTGCAGGCAAGGCAGGCGAGGCGGCGGCGGCGGCGGCAGAGCGCAGGGTGCATTCGCAGTGGGGCGCAACGGTGGTACACGTAGTCCCTGCACACCGCGCACAAGGTGCAGCCTCGCTCCAGACCCTGAACACACCTGCTGCCTGCAGTAGATTATGCTGCTCTCCTTTGTTTTGCGTTTGAGAGAAAATTTTCCCAACTGTGGAGCTTTTGAGACGCTGGAGTATAGACTGGGCTTGTCAGTTATAGCACTGATCAAGATTTAAATATATATATATATATATATGAATATATATATATATATATATGTATATGTAAAACATCATTAATAGTGCTTCTCAGTCAATGGCAAATGCATTTCTGCACATGTGCCTCCATCGTCTCACCCGTGAGGGGAGTACGAAGATTTGACGATAGGCTCTACTGACACCCCCGCAAGGCAGCTCCAAGCCTTCCAGACAGACCAATACTTTCAAAGAAAATATCCTTTGAAAATACTGGCACCGACGGGAATCGAACTTGCAACAGGTCCCAGATGGTAGACCTTAACCACTGGGCTATCGCGGTGCCACAACATCAATAATAATAATAATAATAATAATAATAATAATAATAATAATAATAATAATAATAATAATAATAATAATAAGAATAATAATAATAATATTATTATTATTATTATTATTATTATTATTATTATTATTATTATCATTATTAGTGGCACCGCGATAGCCCAGTGGTTAAGGTCTACCATCTGGGACCTGTCGCCAGTTCGATTCCTGTCGGGGCCAGTATTTTCAAAGGATATTTTCTTTCAAAATAATGGTCTTTCTGGAAGGCTTGGAGCTGCCTTGCGGGGGTGTCAGTAGAGCCTATCGTCAAATCTTCGCACTCCCCTCGCGGGTGAGACGATGGAGGCACATGTGCAGAAATGCATTCGCCATTGACTGAGAAGCACTATTATTATATTATTATATTATTATTATTATTATTATTATTATTATTATTATTATTATTATTATTATCACTATTATTATTATTACTATGGACACCGTGATAGCCCAGTGGTCAAGTTCTACCATCTGGGCCCTGTCGCCAGTTCGATTCCCGTCGGTGCCACCAGTATTTTCATTGAACATACCGGTCTATTTCTGGACCAGTATTTTCATTGAACATACCGGCCCGTCTGGAAGTGTTGGAACTGCCCTTGCGGGGGTGTCATTAGAGCTTATCGTCAATTCTTTGTACTCCCCTCACGGGTGAGACGATGGAGGCGCATGTGCAGAAATGCATCAGCCATTGACAGAGAAGCACTATTATTATTATTATTATTATTATTATTATTATCATTATTATTATTATTATTATTATTATTATTATTATTGGACACCGTGATAGCCCAGTGGTCAAGTTCTACCATCTGGGCCCTGTCGCCAGTTCGATTCCAGTCGGTGCCACCAGTATTTTCATTGAACATACCGGTCCGTCTGGAAGTGTTGGAACTGCCCTTGCGGGGTGTCATTAGAGCCTATCGTCAATTCTTCGTACTCCCCTCACGGGTGAGACGATGGAGGCGCATGTGCAGAAATGCATCAGCCATTGACAGAGAAGCACTATTATTATTATTATTATTATTATTATTATTATTATTATTATTATTATTATTATTATTATTATTATTATTATTAATTTTCTGTTAAAAAATTTTCATTATTTTTTAAGGAGAACAGTTTTGTATAACTAGCTGTCCACACATTACCACCCGAGCCATGTAGCAGGAGGTTGATTGCTTGTATCGACAGCGTACAGGCGGCCGAGGAGCTACTGTAGCGCTGCCTTCTCTGCGATTTTCTTGTTTTCAAACTAACATCTTTTGTTGTGGTGGCACATGTGCTTCTTGTTTCAAACCAATATCTGCTGTTGTGTGTGGCAGATGTGCGCGCGATGCGTGCGCAGGGCGATGCGCTTCGCGAGCACCGCATCGACTGCGTGGCGGACACAGTGCACAATAGGGAAGTGGCGCACGTGCTCGTCGCAACCGAGACCAGACTATGTCTCATCATCTGCTCAAACTGCTCTGCTCAACCCTCGGCACTCTCTTTCCTGCAAGAACTACAAACTCATTTTCCTGGCTCCAAAGGTGGTGGACAGAGGCATTTAGCACAATTGAAAATTCCCAGCCAGGAAAAAGATCATGAGAAAGGTAAGTTGCATTTAGTCGAACAAATCACTCGAGCTTTAGAGTCCTCAGGACTCAAATAGCAAAGACAGGATATGTAATTTAGTAAAAGCCCTTATATTTCTTGATATAAAAAGTTACAAAAAAAGGTAATAGTAAGAAAAATTACCGTAGTTACTGCTGCTGTGTGTAAGAATGTGACAGTCGGACTGTGACGCCGCCGGCGATTCTCAAAGAAAAATCAGCGAAAAAAAAATTCCATCTCTGACAGACTAAGTTTTCTGGTTCGAGATCGATCAGGATGCGAGTGTAGATTTCAGACGTAAAGGTTGCTGAGGATCCCGGCATTCCGTTAATGAGAAATTTAATTGGAATGGACTGAGCTAGAACTGAAAAAACTTAAGAAAAAGCATGTGACTCGAATTTGATTTCCGTCTCCTTTCTGTCTCTATTAGTAACCGGTCACTCATCTCTAACGTTACTCTAAAGTACGTTTGATCTATTAATATTATATCTCCAATCTGAATATATCAGAGTCCATTCACTCTACCAGTATTAATAACTTGAATCTATCTCTGATTTTTTTTATATATAATTTTTTTTCAAGTTTTTTTTTTTTTTTTTTTTTTTTTTTTTTTTTTTTTTTTTTTTTTTTTTTTGTTGTTGTTGTTGTTGTTGTTGTTGTTGCTGTTGTTGTTGTTGTTGTTGTTTTAACGCAAGCAATCTCGGCTTTTAATAAAGTACTTACCCCGGGGCCGTGACTCGTACTGAGTTAAGTGGGAAGACGAGTAGATATTAATAGAATTATCAGAATGAATATTAATACCGTCACGTACCGCCGGGACAGAATTATTAATATTGGCCGCCGGTCACGTTAAACTTTCGTCAAGTTTATATATCTATTTTTAGTTCCGTTACTTCATTATTCCGTTTATTCAAGTATCATGAGTCAACGCCGGGCAGTGTCCTAACTTGTAGTTACAACATTGTTGTTACGTTTTCAACTGCCCGTTACTACAGATCAATTTATTTCCCTTTTACCAGTTAGCTCGTTGATTGGTATAAACCAGTCACTTACTGACCTTACCCTGCCTTTCACTGCGATTCGCCGGAAGACTCCGTAAGAAGCCAGGTTGCTCACAGCCACTTTAATCAGTCCGAAGGCATCAACACAGAACTTGTGACTGAACTACCAGACAGCAAGCTAAACTAAGTGCGCGAGTAACTGTAACTGCTACTCAATGTTATGGTCCAGTACACAATGATTAAATAGTGTAACGGGCACTGGCAATTGACTATGAACTATTCAGTAACAATGAGTTACTCCTAATTGTGACTTAATAAAATACTGCCACTTACAGAAATGAGTCATAACTCGGACTTAATATAAACTTGAAGTTTGACCGTCCACGCTCTTCCCGTTAGTTCTACGTCAATGGTGCTATTGAATAAATGCGTAATGGGAGGAGGGAGGAGGGAGGAGGGGGGAGGAGGGAGGAGGGAGGAGGGAGGAGGTAGTAGGTAGTAGGTAGTAGGTAGTAGGTAGTAGGTAGTAGGAGTAGGGAGGAGGGAGGAGGGAGGAGGGAGGAGGGAGGAGGTAGGAGGGAGGGAGGTAGGAGGTAGGAGGTAGTAGGTAGTTGTAGTATGTAGTAGGTAGTAGGTAGTAGGTAGTAAGTTCTTATCGGTTTAAGAATATTTATTAAAAGCCCCAGGTAGTAGGTAGTAGGTAGTAGGGAGTAGGGAGTAGGGAGTAGAGAGTAGGGAGTCGAGTAGGGAGTAGGGAGTAGGGAGTAGGGAGTAGGGAGTAGGGAGTAGGGAGGAGGGAGGAGGAAGGAGGGAGGAGGTAGGAGGTAGGAGGTAGTAGGGAGGAGGGAGGAGGGAGGAGGTAGTAGGTAGTAGGTAGTAGGTAGTAGGTAGTAGGTAGTAGTAGTAGTAGTAGTAGTAGTAGTAGTAGTAGTAGTAGTAGTAGTTTGTCCACGTTTAATGTTTCTTAGTGGTCGTTGGGATCTCTATCTTTCCGTTTGTCCCTGCTCTTTTGTCAATATCTTAACCACCTCTCTCTCTCTCTCTCTCTCTCTCTCTCTCTCTCTCTCTCTCTCTCTCTCTCTCTCTCTCTCTAGGATCTCTCTCTCTCTCTCTCTCTCTAACTTTTTCGTCATTTTATTTTACTTTATTTTTATTCTCTTATTTTTTATTTTTTCTTTTTTATTTCTATTTTTACCTTAATACTTTCAATCTATTTTATTTTAATATTTTAATTTTTTTAATAATTTAATTTTTTCATTATTCTTAATAATGTGAGAAGTAGATCACCATCTAGTTAAATCAATAGCTCTTGAGCTAACGATTTGTATGGATGACCAGAGGTTAAATTTCTTAACTTCATTAAATCGAAGGCCTAGGCCTAGTAGTAGTAGTAGTAGTAGTAGTAGTAGTAGTAGTAGTAGTAGTAGTAGTAGTAGTAGTAGTAGTAGTAGTAGTAGTAGTAGTAGTAGTAGTAGTAGTAGTAGTAGTAGTAGTAGAGGCACCGCGGTAAGCCATGAGCTCCTTACTACAGCCCAACCCTCCACCCCTGCGACACCTACCAGAGCAGACTCAACCCAACAATACACCATTACACCCACCAGCACACATCATACACCCACACCTCACATCTCTTCCCCCCAAGGTAAACAAGCACTTCTCTATATATCATACAAATATCCGCGGTATAACAGGAAACCACCAAACCCTACTTAACCATCTATCCAACCCTGACTGTACTCACTTCATCCCAGACATTATATCACTTACGGAATCCAAAATAACACCAGGTACACCACACACCCACTTTCCAATCCCAACATATACATCCTACCATACCACCGATGTGTCCGTCTACTATAAAAACGACATGCACATCACAATCTCTGAATCTAAAATCTCAAAAGTTTCTGGCATAATCATGCAGGTACACAGCACAGAACATAAATAATCCAATCCACACCATATTCCATATATACAAAAGACCACTCTCACAATCCTACGACGGCGCTTTCTTCCAAGAGCTCCAAAACTACATGCAAGGTAACCTCTCTACCTCCCCACACACTAGCATCACGATTGTTGGTGACCTTAACCTTGACCTCTTGCGCCCTACCAAACAGTTATGTGACTTCCTTGCTGTCAATAACCTCTTCACCACAATCAAAAAACCCCACTCGCAAAGCAAAGAGCCATACACTACTTGATGTTATCTTAACAACACTCAGCTGCGATATCACATCTAATGCTTTACCTACATGCATCTCTGACCACCACCCCATCTACGCTATCTTTCACACTCCAATCGCGCATAAGAAAAATAATAATAAAACCCTAAGTAATAAGAGATATGAAGATAAGAAGGAAATAGTAACAGAAGAAATAATTAATGAACTTAAGCAAGTTCTTGACCCAGAACTAAATAACGACACGCCTAATCATTATATAAATAAGATACATACAGTAAAAAAGACAGTGGTTGAAAAGTATGAAAAACGTATAAAGAAGCGAAAATGGAAACCATGGTGCAATCATGAAATTAGAGCTATAATTAAGAAGCAAAGAGAACTATATGAAATAAAAGTAGCATGCCCAGTTAAAAGTAATAGAATTAAGTATAATAAGCATAGAAATAAAACTAATAGAGAGATTAAGAAAGCTAAGAAAGCATACATGACCTAATGGAAAGATTACGTCACGATCCAAAAAAACGTATGAATGCGTTGAGAAAGTTGATCCCACAGACACAGGGTCTGAAGACGTCGCCCACCCAGCTCTGCGTAGATGATAAGGTAATCACAGACCCCAAAGGTATTGCCAATGCACTCAACAGACACTACACGACGGTCGGCTCCAAGGTCAGTGCCCAAATCCCCCAAGAACATAAAGTCAGAGAAGAGGAAATAGACCTAACACAGAAACAACTGCCTATCTTTACACTCAAACGCATTTTGCAGGATGATGTAGTCGAGATACTGAAAGCAATAAACAGAAACAAAGCAGAAGATATAAACAAAATAAAGCCAGCCATAATACAAGACCTTGCAGAATACATTGCCCCGATATTAACCAAGCTCTTTAATAAAGCTATAGAACATAAACAATACCCAGATGCACTAAAAATAACTAAAGTTATTGAAATATATAAAGCTAAAGATAGAACGCTGCCTGAGAACTACAGACCTATCTCGCTACTGCCGATCATCGCTAAGGTCTTTGACACTGTACTCAACAAGCAACTGATGACCCACTTTACCAGGTACGACATCCTCTCCCGAACTCAATATGCTTTCCGACCACATTCAAACACAACAATCACCACGCAAACCATCCTAAACCACATCCAAAACCTCAAAGGCCCAGGACGGTATGTGCTTGCTTTATTTATCGACCTATCGAAAGCTTATGACACCATCGATCATGCAACACTCATCCATAAACTACGAAATAATGTAAATTTTAGCGATAACACCACTACCTTTTTCAAATCATACCTCAATATTGCTCGTTCCTACCAACGCAAGATCACAAATGGGATCTCGCAAGGTAGCACACTCTCAACAACGCTCTTCATTCTATACATCAACGATATTATACTCTCACTAACACACGGGAAAGTGTTTGCATATGCAGATGACACCACACTCATTATTGCTGCTAAAAATAAAGATCAACTGCAGGAACAAGCACAAACTGATACAACTAACCTTGTCCGTTACTTCCACAGACATAACCTAGTACCTAACCCCACCAAAACCACCTACACCATCTTCCACAAGCATGAACAGAAGGTGCAGCTCGACCTGACTATCGACGGCAAGAAGCTCCAACAAGAACGAAAGGTAAAAGTATTGGGTACAATCATCCAAAGCAACCTGTCCTTCCGTGAACATATACAATCTATTGTGGTCCGCCTCAACCATTTGTCCAAATGTTTCGCTATGTGAACAGCCTACTTCCCACCCATATTCTCCTCCAACTCTACTATGCACATGTATACCCCCTACTTATGTATGGTATCTCTATATGGGGATCTGATGAATACAACACCATAAAACATCCACTTATTATCATCCAAAAACGCATAGTCCGTCTGATCTGCCTCAAATCATGGAGAACACCTACTAAACCACTTTTTGCCAAACTACGCCTACTCAACATACTTAACATGTATAAATATAACGTATGCATGGATGCACACTCCCTTATTTACCCAGCCTTCAAGGCTTTCCTACCCCTCCACTACAACAATATCCGACCAATTACAGCTGTTCATAACTACAACACTAGGCGATCATCAAGGAAACACATGTACAGCGACTCTAAGACTGGTCAGTACAGTAGAGCCGCACAAGCACAAATGGGATAAGCTACCAGAACATCTGAGAGACATCTCCTACAAAGCTGAATTCAAAAATGAACTCAAGGCGTATCTCTTACAGCTGCAGCAATCATGACACTGCCTACGGGCCTAAAGAGGGCGTTGGACACCTCATCATCAGATGATACCTGAGTGTGGGACAAGTTAAGCGTTGATCACATCCTAAGCCGGAGTGTGGTTAACCAAACCCCCTTGGAAAGTCACCTCGTGTCTTCCAGCTTTTGTGAGCGCTACCGTTATATATACAACTGACTAGGACTTTAATACCCTCAACGCATATATATACATATATACACACACACACATATATATATATGTATATATATATAATTTTTTTCATATACATATATATACACATATTATATGTATATATATATTATATTATATTATATCTATATATATTTACCTCCACCTTTTTTATCATTATTAACTCCATATATAATATGTGTATATATATATTACCTTTTATGTCATTTCTTTTTTAGTTTTATTTTCTTCTTTATTTTATTTTATTTCATTTTTAATACTTACTCTCAATCTATTTTTATTTTATTTTAATATTTTTAGTAATTTAATTTTCACTGTTATTAATAATTTGAGAAGTAGGTCACCATCTAGTGAAATCAATAGCTCTTGAGCTAACGATTTGTATGGATGACCAGAGGTTCAATTTAACTTCATTAAATCGAAGGCCTAGGCCTAGTAGTGGTAGTAGTAGTGGTGGTGGTAGTAGTAGTAGTAGTAGTAGTAGTAGTAGTAGTAGTAGTAGTAGTAGTAGTAGTAGTAGTAGTAGTAGACTTAGTAGTAGTAGAAGTAGTAGAGTAGTAGTAGTAGTAGTAGTAGTAGCAGTAGTAGCATAGTAGTAGTAGTAGTTAGTAGTAGTAGTAGTAGTATTAGTAGTAGTAGTAGTAGTAGTAGTAGTAGTAGTAGTAGTAGTAGTAGTAGTAGTAGTAGTAGTAGTAGTAGTAGTAGTAGTAGTAGTAGTAGTAGTAGTAGTAGTAGTATTAATATATATATACATATATATATATTTGTTAATTCCATATATATTTATTATTATTGTTATTACTATTTTATTATTATTATATTATTATTATTATTATTATTTTATTTTATTTTAATATTTTTAATCTAAGTCATTTTATTTTAATACTTTAATATTTTGATAATTTCTCATTACCTTTAATAACTTGAGACGTAGGTCACCATCTAGTTAAATCAATAGCTCTTGAGCTAACGATTTGTATGGATAGACCAGAGGTTAAATTGTTAACTTCATTAAACCGAAGGCCTAGGCCTAGTAGTAGTAGTAGTAGTAGTAGTAGTAGTAGTAGTAGTAGTAGTAATAGTAGTAGTAGTAGTAGTAGTAGTAGTAGTAGTAGTTTAATAGGAAAGCCCTTTACAGAAATTAAAGACAAACCAGATGCAGCTGATGCTAGTGATGCCACTAACTAATATTCCCTATGGCCAGTAACTAACATGCCCGGCCCGTCCCGGAGAAAAAGGTTTTTACTCGAAAACGGAACTGACCAACCGATGCTAGCTAGAAACGTTTCTAGAAACACACTATTTCAGCAGAGTGCGCAATTGCCGACCAAAACCCAACCCAAACACCACAAATAATGGTCAGAATTACGCGTCCGCAATAAAAATGGACTGAATACGTCGCTGCGAAACTTTCTAGATGTAGACAACCAGCACCTAACCCCTCATGTGTACCATTTTGTGTGACTGGCTAGTAAGTATTGTTGGGGTGGGGTTTGAAGTCAGAATGGCGGCTTCAATCCTACCTTTTCGTTTCAGGATTTTCACAGAAACTTGAAAATCTAATAACACCTTTGATCGTATTTTTTCAAGTCGTATTTTTCCGCATTTTTTTTCCCGCATAGGTTATTGTCAGAAGGCCGTGCCTTGTGACCTCGCAGTTTTCAAGTTTTATTTTTTGCGCATTTCTCCCCGTATAGATCGTTGTCAGAAAGCCGTGTGGTGGCTTCAATCCTACCTTTTCGTTTCAGGATTTTCACAGAAACTTGAAAATCTAATAACACCTTTAGATTGTATTTTTTTCAAGTCGTATTTTTCCGCATTTTTTTCCCGCATAGGTCAGAAGGCCCTGTGACCTCGCAGTTTTCAAGTTGCATTTCTCCCTGTATAGATTGTTGTCAGAAGGCCGTGTGATCTCGCAGCCAAGGCAAGATGGCCGATGAAAATGCAATTGCAAAACTAGAAGCAATCGCAAACCTCACTCAGGTCATTTCCGTCTCCTCTGCTCAACTGTTTGGAAAAATTCGGGAGTCAGAAGGTGCGGCGGCACGTCATAATTGCAGGAGATCAAGTCGTACATGCAGAGTTCAGCGTAGTTAGAGAGCAGAGCTCAGACAAGAATGTGAGCGAGAGCCGGAGAGAAATAGGATGGAAAGAAAGCAAGGCGACAGAGGAAAACAGTAAAGCACAACAGAAAGACACCAGTTTAAATGATGCAAACAGACTATATATATATGTATATATAGAAATATATATGTATATTTATATATTATATATATATATATATTATATCATGGTTAAAAGGATTATATTATTATTATGATTATTATTGCTATTATTATTACTATCATTATTATTATTATTATTATTATTATTATTATTATTATTATTATTAATATTACTATTATTATTATTAGTAGTAGTAATAATAATAATAATAATAATAATAAATATAAATAAATACATATATCATGGTTAAAAGGATTATATTATTATTATTATTATTATTATTATTATTATTATTATTATTATTATTATTATTATTATTATTATTATTATTATTATTATTATTATTATTATCATTACTATTACTATTAAAAAGGAAAACAAAAATAACAAAACAGCAGCAGAAAGGAGAACAAGCACAACTTTTTTTTTTTTTTTTTTTAATTAATAAGGAGGCGTCGATCACAAAAACTTAATAAGGAGCTAGAATGATGCACACAAACATAAACAACAACAACAACAACAACACTGGTGAGCATATGAGCAGGCAGTGAGAAGCAAGCGGGAAAATTTGGTAAAGTAAAAGGATGACGCAAGTGAATGAAGACTGAGGGCAATGAAGACAAATCAGCAGGGAGCAAGCAGAACGACGATCCAAACGTGAGCAAGCAGAAAGACGATCCAAACGTGAGCAAGCAGAACGACGATCCAAACGTGATGGAAAATTTTCGAATTTTGTTTACGCACTTTGGTTTATTAGACTGTAGCACAACTGCAAAAACAAGTCGATCATAGCTTCAGTTCATACGTGATGGATATCAACAACTTTTGGATCATCGTTGGTGCCATTCTCGTCGTGTGGATGCAAGCCGGATTCGGCATGTTGGAAGCTGGTACTAAACATAAACAGAAATCGGAAGACCACACACAAGACACGTGGGACACATCCAAGCCACCTACCCAGCGTGCCTACACCACTTGAATATACAATACATGCATGCATAGTACATACATGTATGCATGCATACACTCATGCATGCATACACTCATGCATGCATACACTCATGCGTGCATGTACTCTAGCATGCATCCATACGTACATGCGTACTTACTTCCTTATTTACTTGCTTGCACTAACAAAACTTACGTGCATATTATATGTATATATATATATTATAGATGTATACATAACAAATCAAACTTACGTGCATATTATATATATGTACATATATATACATTTCTATAATAATAATAATAATATATTATTATTATATATATATGCATATATACATACATACATACATACATACATACATACGTACGTACGTACGTACGTACGTACGGACGGACGGACGTACGTACGGACGTACAAGTTCATACGTGTACGTACGTATGTATACGTACGTACATCTACATACATACATACATACATACATACTTACATACATACATACTTACATACTTACATACATACATACATACATACATACATAAATACATATATATATATGTATACATATACATACATACATACACACTGTGCATACATACGTACGTACATACATAAATAAATACATGCATACCAACATAGCATACATACATACATGCATACATACATACATACATTCACACAAATACACATTTACATACATACATACATACATACATACACACATACATACATATATAAAAAATATATATACATACATACAACGTACGTACATACATCATACACACACATACATACCCGTACATATATACATACAAACGTAAATAACATACGTAAAGATGCCAGAATTCCTTTGATGAACATTTTTCCTTGGCACAAAGAACGAGCTAAAGAACTCAAATTCGAATGCTTGTCCTGCATCTTGAGGCCTGCTCTGTCTGACTTTGATCCCAACACAAGCGTATGTCCGAAATGACACGTCTGCTCAGAGAAAGTTTTTTTTCTTCACTTCTCTTGTCTTGCTTGCCCCTGTAGGTGGAGTGCGAGCGAAGAACGTTTCAAACATCTTGTTCAAGAACCTGATGGAGATCTGTACGGGTGCCATCGTTTTCTGGGCCGTTGGTTACGCGTTTGCATTCGGTGAGCCTTCCGGGGCCTTCATCGGGTACGGCAACTTTGCCCTCAGCCGCTGGAGGGATGGTTATTCTGAATACCCAAATCCCAGTACCGGAGAATATGTTTCCCAGTATCCCTTCTTCTTCTTCCAAATGACCTTCGCTGCCACCGGTGCTTCAATTATTTCAGGTCACCTTAGCCGCGCGCCCCCCCCCCCCCCCCACCCTTCCCTCCCTCCCTCCCTCCCTTCCAAACACACTTCCAGCCGCAATTTCAATTACGTATTTTTTGTAGCTTTAATATCATCTGGACTTGAGGTTTCTCCTTCTCTTCTTGTCTTCGTCTGGCCCCTTTTTCCCATCATTTTTTCCATGTCGCTGATCAGGTGCTGTTGCCGAGCGATGTGCGATCAACGCTTACTTCATCTACTCTCTGTTCGTGGTGGGCTGGATTTATCCCGTGATTGCTCACTGGGTCTGGTCGCACTCGGTATATACTTACATACATACACACATACAAGTACACATAAATTGATTCATACGGACATACATTCAGATATATGCATGCATACATACATACATACATGCATGCATTCATAGATGCAGACACTCACACACACACACACACACACACACATGCACACACATACGCCTACACACAGGGCTGGCTGAGCGCATTCAATAGTGA
>WBZZ01003895.1:32500-41718 GCA_019918135.1 Paulinella micropora
CATGTTAGAGGAAGAGTTTGAGAGAACGAGACCAAGGGCAGGTCAGAGGTATGTAGACTTGCTAAATGAATTTTTCGCAAAGAAAATCCAGCTTGAAAGTTTACGTGGGGCGCCATTTTCCGATGAGGAAGCAAAGAGAAAGCTATTTAAGAAATTGCGCTACCATCCAGCTTTCGGGGATAAATTTCAGGTGGACCGCTATGATCTCCCGGCCAGACTAAGACCAAATTTCTCGGAACTATGCGAAGCATCTAGGGAAAGATGGTTAATGTGGGAAGAAAAAGAAAGACGTAACAATTTCCGTGAGAGAAAAACTCAAATTCGCAAAGACAACAACAAGAAATCTCGGGATGGCAAGCAGCGGCAAGAGACCAATCTCCTGATGGATAATAAAGGGAAAAGGGGAGACAATAAACCGGGACCAAAGACAGCTCCAAACTGGACGCTCAAAGTCACGTGTTTCGGATGTGATGCCAAAGGCCATACCATGAGATATTGTCCGGTGATTTCGGAAAAGTTCCGCAAAGAAGGAAAATTAAAACGGAATCAAACGGAAGACAAAGGCACGGAACAAGAAAAGAACGAACAAAAGAACAATTACAAAAACAAAAAGAAACCCTTTCATAAGAAAAAGAAAGCACTCACTTTGATAACAACCGGCAACGACAAAAACGAAGACGAACAAAGTGACTCTGATACAAACGTTGCTTTAATCCATATGGGGAACACTTATGATAAGAGCGATGATGATGAGGAAGAAAGAGAAAGAGATGACGAGCAACCAAGCTCACCTCATCACAAATCTACAAGTCCCCAAGCCCTTTTGAACGATACAAAGACTACACCTAGGGTAGGGAATAGACATAGTGAGAGTGGAGAAGGACGGGAAGTGCGGTTAGTATCGGCCACCCTACGAGGTCCCTCCTCACTACGGGGAGAAGGCAAGGAAGAGCGGTTAGTATCCGCCACCCCACGATGTTCCCCAGTCACCCCTAACCCTAACGAAACTCCTTTGAGGCTTGAGAGTTCTTACGGAGTCACGCCTGACACAAAATGTGCCGGAATAAACAGACGCAAAAAACCGTGTAATGTTTCCGTTGAAAATCAAAAGGAAAAGGAATATACGCAAATCACGCGAAACGATTATCTTATGCGAGGTACTGCGGATATCACGCCACACAAGACCCAGATTATCCGGAGTTGGATTTGTCGGTAAGTCCCGTGTTGCGTCCCCCCAAATCTCCTTACTACCCAGACGAACGAGGTTTTAAAGCTGCTGCATTGGAAAAGTCTCATAAAATTACGCAAAGACTCGTTTTCGGGGAATTTGAAACTTTACGTGACACCAAAATTTCCACAAGTCCACAAGTCTCGCAAAATATTGCGCAACAACCACGCAAACATAATCCAT
Source organism: Paulinella micropora (assembly GCA_019918135.1). Classification (NCBI taxonomy): domain Eukaryota; phylum Cercozoa; class Imbricatea; order Euglyphida; family Paulinellidae; genus Paulinella; species Paulinella micropora. Next base: position 33,912 of record WBZZ01003895.1, read on the forward strand.
TTTCTAGTCAGCGGACCGGCCAGAGCAAAGAAGGGAGAGAAGAGAGTGGAGTGGATGAGGGAGAGCAACGACTTGGGCCCACTTCTGTCAACAAGTTTGGCAACCAAATAGGTCCCACCTCACAACAACTCCAAATCTCTAGTTCTAGACCAATCACAGCACTCCCACCAACACAGACAACAAACACGCAACCCATCAACCCTCCCGTCATAACCTTCAAAGATATAAATGAAATAGCTAAAACGTTGATGAATGAGTGCGTGAGGGTAATGAATGGAGAAGTGATGCATGTCGTGAGTGGCGAGCTAGAGAGAGATGACTTTTTGACTGACATAGTAAGAGCAATAGAAGGAGTGTACTTGGAGAGAGCAGTCAGACAGAGTCCCATCACTACACCTCCACAACTCACAGAAGAGGGACAAGGTGAGGGTAGAGGAGTCTCTGAGGGTGAACTAGAAACAGAGACAGAGACAGAAGGAGAGACAGAGCATGCACTGATACATGTGAGAAAAAGAGTGATGAAAAAGAGAGACATGACAGTACAGGATAGTGGAGCAAGCACAGACATATCATGCAGAGAAGACAGATTGACGGATGTCGATGAGATAGACCCGGTAGAACTACTGACAGGTAATGGAGAAAGGGAGTTGAGTAAGTCAGGAAGAGCTAGGCTGACTGTGATAGATGGGAAAGGAAGGCCTAGAGCAGTAGAAAAGAAGATGTTAATCGACACTACCTTACCAGTTAGCATAGTCTCTACAGGACAGATGAACCACAGACACAACAGATCAGTCATCCACCAAAACGGACAGTTAGTAATACTCAAACACCCCATCCACATTAACGAGAGTGACATATTAGTAAGGGGAAGATTAACTAAGAGTATGATATACAGATGGGATGACGAATATGATGAACCATTGAAAGTCAACGAAAGATATGATCCTTTCGCAACAAGGGGGTAGAAGGGGAGGGAAGCCCCACAAATGAGAACAAAAACAAGACAAGTAAGCATGAAGTAAATAAGAGAGAGAAAGAATTACACGTAGATATAGTATTATATGAAGCTTACCCCAGAAAGTCAGACAAACCTAGAAAGATAGGAATCAAGCTTTTTCACTATGCCTGTGGGCATTATGGGTTAACAAAGATGCGCCTATTGGCAAAAATTTTGAACATTAAGTTAGTTGGTGACGAGAACGATGTGAGATTTTGCGAATCTTGCATGATAGGAAAGTCTAAACGTTTGCCACGTTTTGCAGTTAATACAATAGAAAGAGCCCAAAAGCCAGGTATAATTCTACACATAGACATATCAGGACCGTGGGCAACTAGATCAATAGGTGGTAAACGGTATAAATTTTCGGTCACCGACGACTACTCACTGTTCATTCTTGACTCTTATTTAGCCCATAAGAATGAGTTTGTAGATTGCTTAAAACAAGCTGTAGCCTTTTATGAGAGACAGACAGGAAACAAAGTAAAGGAAATTCGCGCAGATCAAGAATTCCATATTCCGGAGGAAGTCATTAAGTGGTGGAAAAATATTCGCTTTATTTGGAAAACCTCCGCGACAAACGATAAAGACGGGAATCCTATTGCGGAAAAAGTGAATGATATTACGGCGGCGCCTGCACGAGCAATGAGATATCACGCTAAATTACCGCCGCAATTCTGGGCAGAATTAGAACACGCAGCAACAACCATTCACAACATACTACCAGCAATTCACGGGGAACGCAAAGGAATTTCGCCTTATGAGCAGCTGTTAGGTAGAAAACCAACACTCTTTCATTTAAAACCAATAGGATGTATGGGTGTGTTACATATACCTAAGACTAAAGTGCGGAAGGGAGAGTATAGAGGGGAAAAGGTAATGCTAGTAGGATATGATCTATTTCGGGAACTATACCGCGTATGGGATGGTAAGAAGATAATTTCCGGAGTGAGAGATGTGAGATTTAATATTCACAAAATCGGTAAACAAGCTCATCCTCCTAAACTAGTGTCGTGGGATAATGATGACTCTGAGGGGGAGAATGAGAATGAGAGCGAGCAACCACACACATCTCCACAAGCGTCACCACCCCAATCACCACCCCAATCACCACCCCAATCACCACCTCAATCACCTAAGTCACCGCACAACGTCAACAACGACCACCCAACAACACACTTTGATGAAGTTGAGGGGGAGACAGAGAATGTTGATATCGATGCGAATGAGAATGAGCATGAAAATGAGCATGTGGAGAAGAATACATTGGATCACAAACATACACGCCTACACACAAGTCCAGAGCCACATTATCCACAACAATTACCCCCAGAGCACAAGATCAAGCCACAAGAGCATACAAATGAACAAGATCCAACAGATCCACTAAAAATACATGAAAGAAGAGCATACGAAGAAAAATCACCACCATCTAAGGGATTAACGTGGGAGCAGAGTCAGAGAGTAACGGAGAGTAACATAATCCCCGGTAAAAGGCAGCGCAAGGCAGTAGAGAGATTTACCCCTAGCAATGAGCCCAAGAGAGAAAAGAGAGAGGCTCAAGAGCTAATAGGTAAGGTAGTAAGAGTGCCCGCGCGTGCATGGGGAGATGGATGGGCGAAGAAAAAGTACGGTGAGGGATGGGAGAGCATAGTACGAGTAGGGGTAGTCAGCAGAGTGTGTGACCCCAGAGATAGACTCGTTGTTAGAGACAGACCTCAGCCCACCCACATAGTTAAGTTTGAAGACGAAGAAGAACGGATGCTGAATTCGGAAATCCTCAAATACTCCATGAAAGATCCCGAATACCCGTTACAAAGTCCCGCTAGTATGTTTTTATGCGATGAACGTATGGTGGCAGATGAGATTCGTGATTTTTATTTGTATGTAGATATCAGAGTACCCAAAGATGTCATAGAGGAAGGTTTGACAGCTAAAGATGTTTTAGAGGGTATGAAAACAGAGCTAAAAGCTCTTCAATCCTTTAACACATACACATGGGTACCCCATAAGGAGGCAAGCAAGGCAGGAGTTAGTAAGATAGTTAGATTGACATGGGTTCACAAAGTAAAGTTAGATGAGAACGGGAAAAAGTTCATAAAGTCTCGTTTAGCTTTACGGGGAGATATGTTAGAACCCGGTGTTAGCTATAACCCAGATCAGCTCTTTGTTCCTTGCGCCGCGCGCCATTCACTTTTATTTCTCGCCAAACTAGCTGCCTGGCACAAACACAAACTATACGGCATAGATTTTAAAAATGCATACCTAAATGCTCGTATGAATGACCCTGTTTATGCATATGCGCCAGAGAGTGTAGACAGAGAAGGGCATGAGGGGATGATATGGCGTATAGATGGTGCTTTATATGGTGCACCACAGGCAGGAAGAAGATGGTATGAGATATTAGCACCCAAGTTAGAGGAGCTAGGTTTTAGGTTGCTAGATTTAGACTTATGTATGTTTGTAGAAAATGATAAAGCTTTGAGAGAGGCGATAGTAGGGATATTTCATGTTGATGACTTGTTGTTCACCGCACCAAACAAACAAGCATATGAGCGTTTTGCGTCCGCATTAGAAAAACATTTCCCGCTCAAAAGACTCGGTATTGCCCGTGAATGCAAAGGAATAGAGATAGAGCAATCGAACGGGAAAATAATTTTGCATCAGCGAAAATATCAGCAGCAGATACTAAAAGAGGTAGGCTACGATTCTGCTAAACCCGTTAGTACTCCAGCGCAAGAACATTTCACGGAACCGATGTCGGAATCAGCTAGCTTGCGAAAATTTTCAATTCCTAGTCTAGTTGGTCGTTTGCTATTTCTCGCAAAGATGACAAGACCCGATATAGAACAAGCACCAAATTCGGCAAGTGTCATGCAAACTATCGATAAGGGAATAACTTATGCGATGTTAGGCAGAATCTTTCGTTATTTAGTTAACTCTTATCGAGGTTTAGCTTACCATGAGCCTAAGTCAGAGCAAGAAGGGCAAACCTATCCAAAACTTTCCATGTGGCCCGACGCGGCTCACAAAGTTTGTAAGAAAACAGGGAATTCCCGCACTGGATTCGTGATCCTATGGGGCAGCGATCCAGTTGCATGGTTATCAAAGCGACAGAGTCGCATCGCCCTGAGTTTCAATGATGCTGAAATATTTGCAGCAACTGAGTGCATTAGAGAGGGACTTGCACTAAAACACATTACACAAGAACTAAACATAGCCCAAAAGAGCCCGATAGAATTATTCGAGGATAACTCTCAAACAGTCTTAGCGGCAGAGAGGGGTATGTCAGGTAATAGAACTAAACACTTACCTTTAAAATTACACTTTATGCACCACCTACAGAGAGACGGTGAGATTAAGTTTGTAAAAGTAGGTACGAAGAAGCAGATAGGTGATGTAATGACAAAATATTTACCGAAAGAACAATTCGAGTATTTACTTAACAAATTTACGGTAAAGCTCAAGTAATTTCGGGATTTGCGTGTCCACTCACCTATATTTGCTTTGAGTGTTTTGTGCAGTTTGTTGCTTGTTGCAGCAGCTTTGTTTTGCGCAGGGGTCAAGAGCAGTCGAGCCGAGGCTGGGTAGCCGACTGCCACGCGAGGCCGGCAGCCGCGAGGCCGGCAGCCGCGAGGCTTTCCCTGGCTAACTTAGCAATTTAAATTCTTTCTATCATTCTTTCTGTCCTAGAATAGGAAATCTAAATTTTTTGATTTTGCTACCCTCTACGGGAAGCGCTTGCAAATTTTTGAACACATACATACTTCATACATGTTACTGCATGACTACACATATATACATACATACAGGATGTGATGTAAATGGGAGTTGATATTTAACCTTCGGGTAACCCATAACTGATCCTCAAGACTATTTTTTCATATTTACACACTAATATAGCCTATGACTTGCGACTAAGGGGGAGCGTTGTAATGTACTACTAATACCCGTTACTCCACCTAGACAATTTACCGGTAATTTGGATAGTCTTAGTCATAGGCAGGTTCATAGGCCGGACAGTTATTAATACCTTTATTACTGACAAGGACACTTTCTAGAGTATTCGCGAATCATAGTCTGGAATGCCTAGAATCAAATGAGTATTACCATTCTGTAAAGGTCATAACATCATAAATTTGTGACCCAAAGTCATTAAAAGTATTTTCTTAGGTTATTATTTACCCTTGGCGGGGTAGCTTCCCTAAACTCTGCGTTTGAGTGATAGATTACTTTGAGAAATAGAAAGTGTTAGATCATATTAATACAATATATTAATTCGCTGGACAGTACGGGCCGGCATATGTAATGCGTGTCGTTAGAGCTATTACGTGTGTCCGGCCTAATACGTTCCCGCTCTCAAGTTGCCTTGGCGCGTTCTTCTAATAAAGTTTAACTGCATACGATAGCACTACTAATAACAGCTTAGCTTGACTCCGGTTTATTACGATAGTCTAACAGGTTATGAAGCCTTGAAGCGTGAACATAAAGCGTGATAAACTTTATTCACATATTCACTTTTTCCAGCGTTTTTCGTGGTGTGTGGAAGGCTACCACAGAACAAACGAACCGGTGACGTGCGGAAGGATGTTGTGCCGGCCCATCCGGTATATAATGGCATTACTCTATGTTCCGGTCTGTCGGTTTACCTTGGCTTGGAGAGTACTGAGTCCCTTCTACGTTAGGTATTCCTCATTCTACAAGTCGTTTGGTAGGAAGTTATTATATTATTAAATATTTAGTCTCGGTAACATTGGAGTCGCTAATAAAAACATGTTTTACGGGGTTTAGAAATTTTCCTCGTTTACTCTGAAATTTTTTGACATCTCACTGCAGACTTGGAAAATTACCAGATTCTGACATGATGCGACATGGTTGATTCATGGGAAATTCGATATTTCTTGGTGTTTTTGGATGTTTTTGGATGGATATGTGTGGGGACTATGCATTTCTTGGATTGTCTTTGGGTTCTCGTGTGGTTTTTCGGGGGAGCAAGGGTTGCTGTGTTTGATTCATACACATCAAAAGCGGGAAGTCGTTTTTCGCATAAGAACTCGGAATTTATGTTGGAATATGGTTGCATTTATATGCATATATGTTGGGAGATTATGTTCGATGGATTTAGTGTGTGTTTTCTAGCTTGTTGAGCGATGAGCAGGAGTTGCTGTGCTCAGCAGTCACAAAGAATACAACCGTGACACGGGACACGCCACTCATAAATGGAATGGAAATCTTTATGCAAACATTGATTCTATGTTTGCTGGGGATGATGAAGACAGGATAACATGTTTTCTCACAATGAGTGCTGGAATAGAGGCACAGGGATGGTATGGAAGGTGGGTGGTTCTCACGGATGTGGGAGGAGGATGGTGGGTCGCAGGGACAAGGACATGGGGAAACACACCACCAGGGGGAATACAGCACGGATTCGAAGGCTTGGATGGACGAACAATGATATGGCATGGCATATGGAGGGGTTCATTTGGAAGGATTCAAAAGGGGGAAGACGGTCAGATGGAGGCAATCAGACGACGTGGTGGATGACCGACATGGGAGGATTTATGCTCATTGTCATGGAATTGAGGGAGGGTAAGTGGCGGAAACCACAAAGGGGACATAGGGGAAACAAATGGTGGATTTGGTTTGGAAAAACACGCAAGGGGCTTGACAAAACAAGACAAAAACAAGGAAGACATCATGGCACAGAACTCCATGGAAAACCACGCCTTTTGCGGGTGGCATCCTTCAGGGACAGTGGAGACGGAAAAGGGGAGCCTTTTTCAGGGGTTTTGCGGGTTTTTTACCAAGGATGGAATACTGCCCATATCGGCCATATCAGTACCCTTCAAGTTTTCCTTTTTCGCACTAAGTGCGTAGAGTGGGAAGCTCAGAGGGGGGTATAGAGTGTGGAAATAAGGAAGGCATGGGCTAGATGACACAGGATATCATTTATACGTTAGGTGATCGACATCAGTATGGATTCGGCAGATGAGAGGAAAGATGATGGTGGAAAGGGGGAGAAGCAGGAAAAGAGAGGAAGGAAGGATGGGGGAAAAGTGGATCAAGAGAAGAAGAGCTATTGGAAGGAGGCATATCTGGAGGAGGAGGATCTTCCGGAGTCGGAACTATGGAACGAGGATGAGATACGTATTGGAAGAAACATACATATTCAAGTGGAAGACACGTGGAAGCTATACAAGGCATGTATGGAGAGGATCAAGGCTTTGGAGCAAGGGGATGAGAGACAGAGGAAGATTGAGGAATTGGAAGAGGAGGCTGGGACGAACAAACAGATCTACGAGACCTTGTGGGGTTTGGCGAGACAGTGTAAGAGACGTCGGAGATACTTGAAAACTCGATATGATCAAGCTTCTGGGGTGCTTGAGTCTTTGGCGTTTAACCCTGACGAGGAGGGAGAAATGGAGGAACGCTGCAAAAACAAGCGGCAACGAACTAACTACTTGTCGTAGGATGGTAGAAGGGGGGGATACCTCTGATTGCATTCTACGTTAGGTCTCAATGGAAAAGGAAAAGACAGGCAAGGAGGAAAAAGGGGACGAGGGGAAGGAGGAAAACGAGGACGAGGGAGAGGAGGAGACACCGGAGTTTTGGAGAAAGACATGGGAGGAAGAGACGGAGGAAGGAGAAAAAGGAATGTGGAAAAGGGGTGAGATAAAGATAGGAAAGGACATATACAAACGTATGGCTGAGATAACGGAGGAATTCGACACCATGCGGCAGAAGATGGAAAGGATGTTGGCCCAGAAACAGGAGGATATATGCCCGGCGGATTTTGAAGCGACCAGACGG
>WBZZ01003896.1:15000-17500 GCA_019918135.1 Paulinella micropora
TGAGAAAGATGAGGTCAAAGTTTGAATGTTTTGCCACTTGAATGTCCACAGCAATAACGGACATGTAATCGCGACGTCTGCTTATCAATTACCACTACAATTACACTGGCACTATGTCTAAGATCATTACCTATCTATCTATCTATCTATCTATCTATCTATCTATCTATCTATCTATCTATCTATCTATCTATCTATCTATCTGTCTGTCTGTCTATCTATCTATCCATCTATCTATCTATCCATCTACCTACCTATCTATCTATCTATCTATCTATCTATCTATCTATCTATCTATCTATCTATCTATCTAGCTAGCTAGCTATCTATTCTATTCTATCTATCTATCTATTCTATCTATCTATCTATCTATCTATCTATCTATCTATCTATATCTATTCATCTGTATTCTATCTATCTATCTATCTATATCTATCTATCTATCTATCTATCTATCTATCCATCTATCTATCCATCTATCTATCTATCTATCCATCTATCTATCTATCTATCTATCTATCTATCTATCTATATCTATCTATCTATCTATCTATCTATCTATCTATCTATCTATCTATCTATCTATAGTGTATGTGTATATACTTACATTGTCAATCTGCAGTAACGCTGCTTGCACTCGATCCTATGCATGCATGTATATATGTATATATGTATGTATGTATGTATGTGTGTATGTATGTATTTATGTATGTTAGTATGTATGTACGTATGAATGTAATGTGATGTGATGTGATGTGTTGTAATGTAATGTAATGTAATGTAATTTAATGTAATTTAATGTAATGTAATGTAATGTACTATAATGTAATATGTAACGTGATGTAATATTATGTAATTGTAATGTAATGTAATGTAATGTAATGTAATGTATGTATGTATGTATGTATGTATGTGTATGTATGTATGTATGTATGTATGTATGTTATGTTATGTTATGTTATGTTATGTATGTATATATGTACCTGCATGTTTAATACGCTCGAAGCGGACATCTGCACACAGATAGAAAGAAAGTATACATACATTACAGTAATCAAATTGAATCGAATTAAATTAAATTAAATTAAATTAAATTAAATTAAATTCAACTATAACATTACATTACATTACATTACATCAATATTAACATTAACGTTAACATTAACATTAATGTTTACACTCAGATTAACATTAACATTAACATTGACATTAACATTGACATTAACATTGACATTAACATTAAACATGAACATTAAACATGAACATTAACATTAACATTGATATTGACATTAAAATTGACATCGACATTGACGTTAACATTAACATTAACATTACCTCACATTTCCTTACCTTACCTTACATCACCTTACATTACATTACAATACATTACATTACATTACATTACATTACATTACTATTACATTACTATTACATTACTAGTACATTTCTAGTACATTTCTAGTACATCACATTCTAGTACATCACATTACATTACATTACATTACATTACATTACATTATTTTACATTACATTACATTGCATTGCATTGCATTACATTACATTACATTACATTACATTACATTACAGTACAGTACAGGACATTGATATTGACATTAACATTAACATTGGCATTGACATTAACATTAACATTAACATTAACATTACATTACATTACATTACATCACATTACATTACATTACATTACTATTACTATTACAATTACATTACTATTACATTACTATTACATTACTATTACATTACATTACATTACATCACATTAGATTACATTGCATTACATTAGATTACATTACATTACACTACATTACATTACATTACAAAATTGATTACATTACATTACATTACATTACATTACATTACATAAAAACCGATGAACATACTACACTCACTCACACACACACACTCACACTCTCACACTCACACACTCACACTCACATTACATTACATTACATTACATTACGTTACATTACGTTACATTACATTACATTACATTACATTACATTACATTGCATTACATTACATTACATTACATTACATTACATTACATTACACATTCCAGTACATGACATTGATATTGACATTAACATTAACATTAACATTGACATTAACATTAACAAAACATTACCTCACATTTCCTTACCTTACCTTACAGTACACATTACATTACATTACATTACATTACATTAAATTACTATTACATTACTATTACATCACTATTACATTACTATACATTACTATTACATAGCATTATATTATATTACATTACATTATATTTCATTACATTACTTACATTACATTACATTACATTACAAAATTGATTAGATTACATTACATTACATTACATTACATTACATTACATTACAAAATGGATTACATTACATTACATTACATTACAATACATTACATTACATTACATTACATTACAACATTACATTACATTACATTACATTACATTACATTACATTACATTACATAAAAACCA
>WBZZ01003896.1:25000-30000 GCA_019918135.1 Paulinella micropora
AAGGTAGCGGTCGCATACCAATTTTCTTCCCATACACCGTAAAATCGGAAGAGCGCACAATCTCCCACTAGTACTTTTGTTGATAGATATCAGGGGGAAAATAGAGGAAACAGGTCAGGGGGGACACCTAGTTTGTAGAAACATACATACATGCATGCATACAAATATACATACATACATACATACATACATACGTACGTACGTGTACGTACGTACGTGTACGTACGTACTAGAGTATCAAGCAAAGACATTATGACACATGATCCAGATAATATAAGGTATTTTCCAAACACGTATGGCATATTATCCCGGCAATATTTAGGTATCCTAGTAGTAAGGACATTTAAGTGGCAAAACAGCAAAATTTTGAACTCATTCTTCTTGGTCGATCTTTGAGGTAGGAACATGCAGAGTACACTGTTGGAAAGCTCGTGTCCTTCTGAGCTTTCAAATGATGGCTTCAGCAATGTTATATCACTTCGATTAAGGGGGGACGATGAGATCCAGGTTGCAGGATTTTGTCTCTTCAAAGTCCCCGGTAGTATTGTGCATAGACAGTATGACATATGCTTCAGATAATATTATATATTATCCAAAGACCATATGACATATGATCCAGATAACATGATATATTGTGCGAAGACAACATATGTACTGCGCGGGCTTTTGACAATTTTGCCCGCCCATCACAAAAATCCAACCAATATCTGCCACACACACCACCAAAAGGTGGAGAGTAGACTCCTTCTGGATATTGTAGTCCGAGAGATAGTACGGCCATCTTCCAGCTGCTTACCTGCATATTATGACATTGTGGCAGACCATTGGCAGAAACGTTGGCAAAACAGAGAGAAGCGATCCAGATAATAATAATAATAATAATAATAATAATAATAATAATAATAATAATAATAATAATAATAATAACATTATTATTATTATTATTATTATTATTATTATTATTATTATTATTATTATTATTATTATTATTATTATTATTATTGGACACCGTGATAGCCCAGTGGTCAAGTTCTACCATCTGGACCCTGTCGCCAGTTCGATTCCCGTCGGTGCCACCAGTATTTTCATTGAACATACCGCTCCGTCTGGACCAGTATTTTCATTGAACATACCGGTCCGTCTGGAAGTGTTGGAACTGCCCTTGCGGGGGTGTCATTAGAGCTTATCGTCAATTCTTCGTACTCCCCTCACGGGTGAGACGATGGAGGCGCATGTGCAGAAATGCATCAGCCATTGACAGAGAAGCACTATTATTATTATTATTATTATTATTATTATTATTATTATTATTATTATTATTATTGTTATTATTAGGTATTGCGCAAAAGACGGTATCAATATGACATATTATCCTATTAGGTATCATCCACACATCACTTCTGGAAGAACTTTTATTTGTATGAATCAAACATGAAGATTTCTTCTTTATATGTATCCTATCAGCCCATCAGTAGTAGTAGTAGTAGTAGTAGTAGTAGTAGTAGTAGTAGTAGTAGTAGTAGTAGTAGAGGTAGTAGAGGTAGTAGTAGTAGTAGTAGTAGTAGTAGTAGTAGTAGTAGTAGTAGTAGTAGTTGAAGTAGTAGAAGTAGTAGTAGTAGTAGTAGTAGTAGCAGTAGTAGTAGTAGCAGTAGTAGTATAGTAGTAGCAGTAGTAGTAGTAGTAGTAGTAGTAGTAGTAGTAGTAGTAGTAGTAGTAGTAGTAGTAATAATAATAATAATAGTAGTAGTAGTAGTATCGATAGTAGTAGGAGAAGTAGTAGTAGTAGTGGCCGTTATTCCTATTTCATTTCCGACGTTACCCCGAGTTACCGTTACTAGGGTAGTTTGATTTGTCATAAGGACGGATAGTACAAATTCCACTTAATTATTTAGTGATACAGCGGACACTATACTTTGCCACTCCGAGGCTAGCGGCAGTATTAACTTAATCAGTCTTAGTATAAATTTCTAGATAAGTAGTCAGTAACTGGGATACAGTCATTATATTTACCTATACCTTAGTTCAGTTACACTTATCTTAGTTTTGTGACATGTCGTTCTGTAGTTGTCAGAAATCTCTTTATTAAATTGCCTTCCCTTACTTTGGCTACTGTAGTAGCGAGACAGGACCGGTCAATGTAACTTTACTAGGTTGCCGGGGAGGGGTTCCCATTCTGTACTTCAGACACTTGGTCTTTATTGAGACAGAAGGAAACTGAACCCAACACTGGCTCAATCGAATTGAGCTAACTGCCCGCCTAAACTTGAATAAAGGAAATACAACTGAGTATAATAGGTAAAGCAATGATCAGTCGTATGAAGGAACTGACTGCCACCAGTACTGCTGTCGACATTCATTGGAGAAAAAAATTTGGCTTTTTAGATTTTGATTGGAATTTCTATTTTGTATCATTTTTTCGAAAAAATTTTGTGTGAAAAATTCAAATTTCTCGATTTAACTGTAATATTTTGCGAAAGTTTCCGTTTTTTGCGGACGCATACAGCCGTTAATTTGAGAAATTAAAATTTGTCACAAATTAGAAATTCCAACCAAAATCACTGAGTCCGAAATCTGACTCAAAATCTGAAATTTAACCATTTTTTACGTCTTGAATGTCGACAGCAATATTACTGGGTACATTCAAGTGTCAAACTCAGCCAGCGAATTTGAGTTAAGTGTCAGATTTCATATTAGCGGTCAGATTTAGATTAGTGGTCAGAATTCAAATTAGTTCAATTTAACTGTAATATTTGATATTTCGCAAAAATTATGCAGATTTTGCGGACGGATATAGCCGTTGAGTTGCATTAATTTTAATTCTGACCACTAATCTCAGGAAATCAGGCAGCTAATCTGAAATCTGCCCCTTAAAACAAATTCTGTGGTTGAGTTTGACACTTGAATGTATTACTGCGGACAATCAAGAGGAAAAATCTTTACCGTTTTTTAGTTAATACTCAAAATAAGAATTAGTGACCGGAACTTGATAAGAAATAGTACTTAATTTTTGAATTAATTTTCAAATTAAGAATTAACAAGTCAGTGTCAGTCTCAGATTCTAGAGATTATTATAATAATCTCTAGAATCTGAGACTGACACTGACTTGTTAATTCTTAATTTGAAAATTAATTCAAAAATTAAGTACTATTTCTTATTCCGGTCACTAATTCTTATTTTGAGTATTAACTAAAAAACGATAAACTTACGGATTTTTCCTCTTGATTGTCCGCAGTAATACCGGGCCAGTAATACCAGAAATATTAATAACTATGTAAAAACATGTAGACGATATGACTAAATACTATTCAGTAATATATCATAAGTTAATAAATTATCCATTGCTCCCTCTATTTAGGAATAGCGGCCGATATGAGCCGCAACATAGTAAATGTCATATCGCCAGACAACAGCCAAACAAGTTAATCAGTTTGAATAAAATATTGTCACAACTCAAGCAGCAAAACCTTCAACACATTGTTAAGCAATACACACATCAACATCATTATCAATATCGCATACTATGCAATCCACACCATTCGCACGGAAAATGACCAACACTGGCACGCAATATGAAGATACATATATGTGAGTATATGTCAACGTCAATACCGTGACTAATTTATGTTCAACTTGACACAGTGTCACGAGCACAACCAAGTGAGTAAACTGACGGACTCGGACTAGATGTTGACAAGCACAACGAACAAACTACTACAAATAAAACGAAATGGCTCGGAGCAAGTGAGCTATCCTACGTCTCAGTCCAGTGGAGTTCCGACTCGGCAATATAGCAACACATACTAAGCACAACAAACAAACTTCCCGGCGCACATAGGAGTATATCTCCTCCTCCAAATAATAACTCACGCATACTCGCAGCAACAATCACGATAAAGCAATTCATGCTCACAAACTGCCCAAAGCAAACACGTATGTAAGTATGATCACACACAAACAGGTATCTTCCCCCTAACTCCTTATCCATTGATGTATCATAGAGAAGGAAATAACTTCACTGAGCAATCATACAAAAGGTTCCGCTAAGAGTCCTTGCCGCGGCCACACATCAGCAAGACCGAGAGAAAGTAGAGAAGAGAGAGAGAAGAGCAACAGTTGAACTGTCCGGTCCCAAAGGAACCGTTGAAAACAAAAACAATTTTCTATGTCGTACGTTGATCTCCCCCTACGTCCAGAACTGTCACAGTAAACGGCGACTGGCAGTCCTCCTGCTTCCCAAACTCAACCAAAGCCCCGCCGAAACACGAGCAACTGAAAAGAAAGGAAATCTCCTTACTTCCCCCTTCCTTTGCTTATTAATTACCACTGAAACCACAGCTTAAAGTCCTCATGGCGAGTCACGTCCGACATCAACAGTTACCAGTAAAACTTAACTTGAAGTTCAACCCGGCGTCACCAAAAACGAAGGCTGCTCACCGCAAAGGCATGCATAAACCTTGCTAACTCTACCGACTGCAAATAATAATACTGAAAAACACCTGCTAAAACTTAACCACAGTCCCTGATTAACAACGACATTTTCCTCTTTCGCTTTCCCAAAGTCCAAACGATGCCCACGATGTCCCTAAACTGCTGCACTGCTCGAACTGCCACAGCACACACCACAAGGCTCGGAGCACGCCAGGAACGAAAACAGCGAACAGCACCACCTGCTGCCCATCCAACCTTTGGAAAAAAAATGTCCGGAACCACCGGTAAATTTGTCAACAATTTTTGCCAACATGGCAACTGAACAAGTCTTTGTGCCAACATGCACTCCCTTATTACTGCGGACACTGATCAAGACTGAGGAAAAATCTTTATTGTTTTTTAATTAATACTCAAAATAAGAATTAGTGACACGAATAAGAAATAGTCGTTGATTTTTGAATTAATTTTCAAATTAAGAATTAACAAATCAATGAGTCAGTCTCAGATTCTAGAGCCCCATTAATAAACTGGAAAGCAAGTTAAAAGAACTAAAAGAACCGTGACTGTAGTG
>WBZZ01003896.1:35000-75000 GCA_019918135.1 Paulinella micropora
TGAGCCAGGATCTCGCGCTGATTGCTGAGAAATCTCTCGTTCTGGTGCATGTTTTTGGGATCGATCAAATGCTGTCGCGACTTGCCCCGAACGATGCAATCAACGATATGCCAGCTCGTCAGTTAGCTGGATTATCGTTTACGCCCTTGGGTGCTACGCAGATCAAGCCAACGCCGCAACACTACACTTCCCAAAGAAGTTATTGGATCGTCCTGCCCAAGTTCCAGCTACGAAGCCTTCGAGGTTTGGGTAGATGCCGATGAAATTCTGATTGATTCTCTTGAATTGATGGCTGCAGGTTTGATCTCCGAGGAAGATAAGGAGGACCTTCTTGAAAAACTGGCAGACTGATCAGAATCTCATTGGCATCTACCCAAACCTCGCGTGAGGTGTCTTCAACTGATTCATATTGCAGACCGCGGCAAAGCAAAAGACGCCTAGAGGTGCTCTTCTATGTTTCGATCCTACGTTCACATAGTCAACATGGCATCGATACGGAAATGCTTCGTTGTTGAGAACGAGCGACAACTTTCAACTGGAGGAGAACAATTTGATATCAAAGATAGGAGAAAATAATCTTGAGCAAGAAATGATTTGAAGTTGGAAAAAAAAAAAAAACAGCAACAACAACATAAAAGCGAATTTTCTTCATTCAATTGCTCAGAACCTGAACTGCGACTGTTTAAATTTTGTCAGCCGTGAGACTAATACTATAATTAAGAACAAATTATATTGTTAACAATCCTGATAAATTCAACTTATGTTGATTCAGAGTCTCTCTCTCTCTCTCTCCCCCCCCCCCCCCCCCCCTCTCTCTCCGAGTCACAGGCTCTCTCTCTCTCTCTCTCTCTCTCTCTTTCTCGCTCTCTTTCTCACTCTCTTTCTCGCTCTCTTTCTCGCTCTCTCTCTCTCTCTCTCTCTCTCTCTCTCGGAGGCTCTCTCTCTCTCTCTCTCTCTCTCTCTCGGGAGTTTCTAGATCTCCCTCTCTCTCTCTCACACACACACACATTCACTTAGCAGAAATCTTATACTAATAACTGAATATTACGAATGAATTCACCGTTACACTTAGAGTGATATAGATAAAATAGGTAATTGACATTGGGGTGGGCCGGTATGACTAAATACTATTATTAATAAAATTGTCCATTGTCATTACTTAATTATCCGTTAGTAGTAGTTGTTTCTGTTGCAATTGTTAGCCTCATTGACGGTATGATACAGTCAATTGTAGTATTAATACTTATCCTGGTACTGGTGGCACCAGCTTTTTACCATTACCCCTTTTACCCATATCCGTACGTTACGTGAGTCAATTCTGGAATGTACATCTTTTGTGACGTCGTCAGTTGGACGGGGGGGAATTATTTCAGTATTGTTAAATTCTTGGTATTGGAAAGTCGCAAGCCGGTAAGAGTGGGACGCCTCGGTTGTCTGTTTAAGGCTCACAGACAAAGACCTTCGTTCAAGGGGCGTGGGGTCTACCTTAAGTGACACCTTTCAGGAAAGTGCGCATTTTGAATTGCCGCCGTGCCGGAGGCTACAGCTAATCACTGTAGACACTTCCCACGCTCTGCTCTGCTTGTGTGCAGCGGGAGGGCAAGGTGGGGGACCAGAAGGACAAGACAGACAGTGGTTGCAGTGTCAGTACCATTAAGGTTGTGGGAGTGGGGTGTGCCCTCTGAAAGGTGTTCCTTGTACCGTGGTTGTGTTGAACGACGCTGTTTGTTTCCTTGTTGAGAAGGACACACGGACACGCCAATCGTTGTGCTCAAATGCATACAAGCCGTACCGTGGGTGTGTTGAACGTGTTTGTTCCTTACTTAGAAGGACACACAGACACATCAGTTTGTTGTGCTCAAATTACAAAGACGTACGTGGTGAGGCTGTGTACCCTGAAAGACTGACATAGGACAAGTGGTGTGAAGTGTTAAGTGGCTGTTTAGGTGCTTGTACAAAAACAACTACACACCTTAGTAGGTTGGCAAACTGACTTTGCAAAAATTATTATTATTTAATAGGACTCCTAGTGGACGGAAGGCTGTCGTAAGTGGTAGCTGAGGTAGTCTCTGTGGAGTCTGAGTGAATTAGTCAGTGATAGCACACGTAGGTGAAAAGAGAGAGCATAGAGGGAGGTGTGGCAGCTTAAAACACTATACTGTGTAGAGTGTGTGTGAGCCGGCTTGTGTCCCTGGACTTGTCCTCTCTGTGTGGGCGTGTGTGTGGTTGCTTGCCTGTGTCTGTGCATGTGCCATCAGAACAGAGTGAGCAAGGTGAGACTCTATCTTTATTTTACAAGTAGAGAGCATAACTGTGTGCTGTGCGAGTGAGTGGGTGAGGTGGGTGTGTGTCTGTGAAAGACCGACGGTAGTTAGAAATGGCTACTAGTAAGGCCGACAACAAGATCACATTCACTGGTAAGAAGCATGGGTTTTGCTGCATAGACAAGTAGTTCAAAGCTGTCACTCCACAGCTCCAAAGGAAGTTCTACAAGGTACACCCATAAGCAATACGTTCACAGTGAGAACGTAGTCGAGGTAGGGAATACGAGGTAGGGAAGTGCCTTCCTTTATTCTAGCTTGGGAAGAAGTGGCCGAGTTGAATAGTTGGGCAGACTTAGACCGGGACGTGGTAATGGATTACTTTGATGCAAAGGGACCTACACGTGTGTGGCCGATGCCCAACACAAAACCGTCTGCTCAAACCTTACACGAGGCGTTAGGGGTAGATGACGGAAAGAAAACCCCAATCAAGCTTTAAACCGGTGTTCGACAGTCCGAAGGAGGAGGAAGACGCTGAGCTTGAAGAAGAAAAAAAAGAAGGAGGTGAAAACCGTGACACTTCCAACATCTACTCTAGTGGGTATGAGCACTTACAAACCTAGGCTGTCAGCTGGGGGCTCAGACTTGAGGGCGACGGCAAGAGTGGGGCCTCCCGAGGACAGACGGACCCCTCTAAGGTCAAAACCCCACTAGGGGGTGCTGATCATGCTCGCGAACTGACGCGACAGGTGATGGCCTATGACGCTAGCATACTTGCAGAGATGAGCAAACAAAGGGAATGCTAGATGGTGAGGACAAGAGTCTAGTGCGTGACTTAGCTATTCCGGAAAGTTTGACCTTTGGTCAAAACCCAAAAGCTCTATTGGATAGGTTGCAATCCCGGTATAAGAAAGCCGACTCCGCCGACGTCCAGGATAAGGTGAAGGAGCTGAACGACTTCCTCTTTACTAGCAAGCAGCAGTATGTCGGACAGTGCGTGGACCTGAACGCTAGGAGAGACTGGTTGACAGATTACGGCCAAGACCCAACCGATAACCGGCTTCAACAGATAGTGAAGGACGCTTTAGTAGGTCCCAAACAGTCTGACTCTAGGGGGAAGAAGGCATGGCAGGTTTGGATGGAGGTGGCCGAACTAGACCGGTAGCAATTCAAATGGGACTTTGCCACGTGATGAAAGTTTGTGCAGGAACGTGCCCTAGAATTGGACAAGAAGTTTGACCGTGCCAAAGTGACTAGTTCAACCGAAAAGGGTTTGGCTGCCCAGAATACCGGGAAAGGGAAGTCCAGAGATGAGTGCTGGATCTTCAGCAAGGAGGGCAAGTGCACACGCAGTGCCTCGTGCCGTTACCTCCATGTTGGGGGAAAGGTGAAGGGCGTGTGTTTTCTTTGGGATAAGCAGAGTGAGTGTAGGTGGGCAGACAAGTGTAAGTTTGAACACGACCCGGCCAAAGCCAAGAAGACCGCTTCCAAGCAGGCGGACACCCCTAAGGGTGATAAGTTTCAGTAAGAAGAGCGACAAGAGTAATTACTAAGGGTCCCAAATGTTACAACTGTTTCGAAAAGGGACATATCCCCGGTAAGTGCCCCAAGAAGTGCCAGGTGTGCGGAGGTAAGCACAAACTGAGCAAGTGCCCTGACAAAGGCAAGAAAGAGAAGGGGGAGGCGGTAAAGGGCTCTGATGGAATAGTGATAGTGAAGACTCTGAGGAGGAGAAACCTGGGGTGGCTTTAGCCAAGATGGTGAAGTTCTTGACCGGAAGGTCAAAAGACAAAGCCCTCATGGCTAAACCCGGAGGCGATAACCTCCCCGAGCCGGTCATACCCCCGGAAGACGAGAACAGTTTAGAAATACTGCTAGAGGACGACACTGACATTGACAAAATGAATGAGGGTCGGTGTCATGGGGTGGCGGAGGGAAAGCGTAGGTGCGTCGACGTCGCCAGCTTGAACGACCTTGAGTCAAAGTTCAATAGTATTGCGGATCAAGGCAGCCACCCTCATAGATAGCAGCTATTTCTTTGAACACCAATACCAGCGGGCAAAGCAAGAGAAAGACAATGCCTTACGCTTGTGGGCCGCCGACATGGCGCGACGGGATCATCTGCCCCTCATGCCCGTAACGTGGGAAGCGTCCGGAGTGCCTTCGTGGCGGAAGGTGTACCGCCTACATGAACCTCATGCCGGTGCCCAAGCCAAGCAAATGTACTTTCGGGGTGGAGTATCCCCCTCTCGTGGGAGAGTTGTGCCCCAACAAGAAGCTAAGGTGCCGGTACGAGAACAAGAGCCGAGGGGTACTCCGCCCCGTCCGGTGGTGCCCGCCCCACGTAGAGAGAGTAAGGGTAGACCCCAAGGGTCTAGCGGGCCGTCGGCGGTACCTGCCCCGAAGGTCGAGATTGGTTCAACGACCGAGCCGGCTGAGGCTGGTAGTGGTATTATGAGCCAAAACCTTAAATCCTTACTCAAAGCAAAGCGGGAGAAGGTACAAGGGCTAAAGGTGAGGCCCGGACCGGAGGACTACCAACCTGATGGTTTGGCGGACGTTGAGGATGAACCTCCGGAGTGGCAGTCTGATGCTGACCCTTCCTCTGAATCGGACTACGAAGATGAGCGTGAGGGTGAAGAGTCCCCGGCTAGAGACATGGCCGAGGTCCAATTGCAAGCTCGTGGAACCCCGGAAAGGGTACCGTCTCCCATAGGTCCCGACCCTAGTGCTGAGGCAGACCCTGGTAGTAGTGATGAGACTGCCGGGAGGGATAGCAATCCAGTGACTACGCCCTTAACTAGCCCGATCAATAGGCGTAGGTCGGTAGGTGCCAGTGCTTTTGGCTTCCTTGAGACTGTGAGACTCTGAGCCTCAGTGAGTGGGATGCCTTGGTTTACGTCTCATACTAAGACAGTAGCACCTGCGGAACGGAAAGTGACTTCACTGTTGCCTCCCACTACTAGTCCCGGCCAGTCGACGGCCCACTCCACACCAGGTGAGACCTTTAGCCCTACCCGACTAGGTACCGGAGAGCGAGAGAGCCGACTCCGAGCCGTGGCCGAACAACAAGAGGAGATGCGCAGGTTGCACCGCCCGGCCTTGAGCGGTGAGGAAGAAAAGGATGAGGCCGACTTCCGGAACATGTGGGGTGAGTGGACTAGGCTGTTGTATGACTGGGCGCAGGGAAGTGACTATCCCATGAACAAGCCTAGGTGGCCGAGACATTGGGCCGTAGAAGGAGCTGCAGCCAACAGTGCCGCCGTGTTTCAACAACGTAACTAGACCGTTGCGGGTCCGAGAGAGGGTTGTGAACGGCGAGAGCGGACTAGAGAAGGAATACGCAAGTTGGCCTGAGGAAGAAGGGGAAGCGACAACCTAGTGCGCTTCATGGTAGAACGCGGGTGGATGGCGAAAGGTGCCCGTTTAGCTGAGCATGCAATACTAGGACGGAGTGGTGACAAGGACCCCATGTTTGACTCAGGAGCTACCTTACACTTTGTGCCGTTAGGAGCGGAAACCCAGCTGTTTGACGTCAAGAGGGGGATGAAGCGGGTAGACACTGTCAACGGACAAACCACCGTGACTAAGAAGGGATCCTTAGATATGCTAACTGTGAACGGCAAGGGAGAGAAGAATAGGCTACACCTGAAAAGTGTTTGGGTAAGCCCCAATCTGTACGAAACCTTAGTGTCCGGGCCGAAGTTGGCCAAGGAAGGGTATAGTGTTGTGCACGGGGGGACAGGAGAGGGTTACATCACCAAGGCCCGGATACCGGACATTCCCCAGCGGCTTAAGGCTGGCATACTATACCTTGACGCTCAGGAGAAGGTGTGGCGGTTCTTAACCTCCACCGACCAAGAGTTGGCGGCGGATAAAGCTGAGGCTAGAGCTTTCTTTGGTAAGGAAAGGGCCAAAGTCAAGGAATTGACTAGTGAACAGTTGCATCAGAAGTTTGGGGGCCCGGGAAGCCGAATGCAGCAACTCATCGGTGAGGCGTATGGGATCAAGATAGTGGGCGGAAAGACCCACGATCAGGCTGTAAAGAACTGTAAGGAGTGGGGAGTCCGATACCTCCGATTCGGAAGGCGAAGTGGAGGAGGTGACCCCGGAACAGGAAGCAAAGGAAGCCTTGGAAGGCAACCATGCCCCAGCACCCGATGAGCTGGAAAGGGTGAAGGAGATTGGTGAACTAAAGGGAAGGTGGGTCGAAGCCCCAGCTACCCAGTGGGGTTGGGCTTGGGCTAAGAAGACCAACGGGATAGGTTTCAAGGACAAGGTCCGACGGGGGCAGGTGCAAGACGTTAGCGAACCCATGGGTAAAAGCAAAAGAAGCACCAACCGGCCCATTGGGTAAGGTTTGAGGATGACGATGCCCCGGACCGTATGTTGGACATGGAGATAGTCAAGTACGTTGCCTTCGGTCCGCAGTCCGCACATGCGGCCACGTTTACGAGGAAGGTGGGTGAGAAGCAAGCCGACGAGTTGGGTTATTGGGATGACGCTCGGGCTGAAGAGATGTCTACACTCTGGGAAAAGGAGTGCTTGCGGGGGGTCCGTGATGCTATTCGCTCCAAGGTGTTTTTTGGTTTGATCCTGTCGAAGTGGGACGTCGGACAGCTTATACGGAGGCGTCTGCAGCTGCCGCCGAGCAGGGTTATTGCCCCACCCATATCGTGCCGCCATTTGGTTTGGAAGAACCGGGTTATGTGTGGGAGATGCTTAAAGCCCTGTACGGTAGACCTGACGCGGGCCGTAAGTGGTGGCGTCACAAGTTAGTGCCTTTCTTGGAAAGCTTGGGTTTTAAGGCACATGCTGCGTTTCCTTGTTTCTTCTGGCGATGTTACCCGGTAAGGAAAAACCGGACTTTGTTTTTGTGCACGTAGACGACATGATGGGAGCGTTTAGTGGCAAGGAGGTTGAAGCGGAGTTCTTAGCCGCCGGTAAGAAGGCCTTTAGGGTCTTTAAGCAAGAGGCGCCGACCGGAGTGGTAGGCCTGAACATAGAAGATAAGGAAGACTGTCGGTTAGGCCGTACGATCAAGATCTCTCAGGAAGATTTCATCAAAGAGGCCGTTGAGAAGCTTCAGTGCACCGGTCTAACTACTGCCGACTCGCCGTGGTTGATGCCGGGGTTGCGGGCTGGTAAGCAATCCGTATTAGAGCAGTTCTGTCCGCAGCATATCGTAGGTGTCCCGTTGTGGACACGCATTACTCTGCATGAGGTCTTGGGCCCACTCGGGGAGGTAGCGATCCATGCCTCCAAGCCTGAGTTGTTTAATTATCAGCAGGCCGAACAGGTCGTGAGGTACCTCAATCGTACCCAATCTAAAGGCATTCGGTTCACTAAGGTGAATGGTACCCGCTTGATGTCGTGGGCAGACTCAAGCTGGAAGGGTACACCAGAAGATCGCCGCGCGCGCTTAGCGGGCTTTCATTTCTTTCTCGGTGGCTCTGTGCTACCTTTCTGCCTAAAGCGGAAGGTGTCGGTGGCTCTTCCCCAGGACGCGACCCGGAGCGCCCGAGTGGAGGAGAAGGCGCGCGCGACGAGTGATGAGCTGGTGGCGGCGGTGTCCGGGAGCAATAATCAGGAAGAGGCGGCCGACGGCGAACGTCTGGTGCCGGCGGCACCGGAAGCCTCATCGTGTGAGGCCGAAGTATGCCATGGTGAATCAGAAGGTGGACGCGGGGCTCGTGGTGAACGAGAAGGTGGCGTCCGAGAATAACATCTTCGACATCAACACGAAGCCTATGCGTGGGGAGCCGTACAACCGACGAGTGCGGCACGTCGCGTCTAATTAAAGACTCGGGGACCGTTCCCTCATGGAGGGGCAACTCCCGACAGCTGGAGGCGAATTTGTGTGGTAGCGCCCGGTGCCTGGAGCATCGGTGGGACTTCCAACTGGTCATGTGCGTGGACACTTTCTTAGTAGTTCATGTTTTAGGACCTTGGGTTAGGTTGCCCGATAGCAAGGGTGTAGGTTTTATCAATTGTGCGTCTACATTGCCGAACTCCACTGGAGACGTAGGCTAGCGCGCTTGCTCGTTTAGTATTATTATTTGTAATGTTGATCTTACTGCGCTCATAGTTACAGTGTAGCTATTTAGCCGAACTCCACAGGAGACGTAGGGTAGCTCACTTGCGCTTGTTTATCTACTTGATACAGTTGTTAGTTACGAATTGTGGTAGGACACTGACTCGCAAGAGATTCTAACTAAGGGGGAGCATTGGACATTAATTAGACCCTTTCTCCTCAGTTATGTCCATTATTACTTAATTATCCGTTAGTAGTAGGTGTTTCTGTTGTTAGTATTATTATTAGTTGTTAATACAGTCAATTGTAGTACTTATCCTGGTACTGGTGGCACCAGCTTTTACCATTACCACTTTTATCCATATCCGTACGTTACGTGGGTCAATTCTGGAAGGTACATCTTTTGTGACGTCGTCAGTTGGACGGGCGGGAATTGTTTCAGTATTGTTAAATTCTTCGTGTTGGAAAGTCGCAAGCCGGTAAGAGGGGGCACCCAGGTTGCCGGTTTAAGACGGGAAGCAATTGCGGAGGTTTTTGTCCCTTGCGCCAGACACAGAGTCAGAGACAGAGTCAGAAACAGAGACACTGACAGATGAACAGAAGACAAGACAGGGTAGTACAATAATCCATAGAGTTAGGCCACGCACGAAAGTCCCACTGCAAATTTTAAAAGCCTAAAGACTGGGATGATATGGATAAGGAGCAGAAGAGGAAGTGGAGGGAGAAACACGCGAAGAAGCAGAAGAGAGAACAACGAAGACAGACGAAGAGAGCACACCCATAAGAGTGAAAGCAGTACAGAAGAAGAAGTATTACGAAAAAATGCGTGCTTTGCAGCTTGTGCTTTCTATTGCATTTTCACACACTCTGGTTGTTCAATACCTAAGGACTAAGACTCCCACTGGCCCGATGGAGATGATAGAGTTAGTGAGGGCCAAGTTTGGTTCGGTGGGAGCTCTGCACAAACATCTCAACGCAGAGAAGTTTGAGCACATCTACCCAAAACCAGGGACTAACGTAGACGCCTGGTTAAGCTACTACCTTGCCTTCAAAAGTGAGGTAGAGAGCTTACGAACCAATCCCTTTGAAGAAGAAGAGTTCACTCGTAAACTGCTACAAAGGCTGGCTAAACGTGTGTCACCCTGCCTTTGGTAGCGATTACGAATCTAACTACTTCAGTCTTCCATCTAACCTAAGACCTGAGCATGACGGGTTAGTGGAGAGTGCGAGGGAGAAGTGGGCGATATGGAAGAAAGGGAAAGGGAGAAGGGAGGAGAGCAGAGAGGATGACGAGAACAGGAGACGTAGGAAGCAGAAAGGACAGGAAACAAACCTCCTGATGGATGATCAGGATGACGAGAAAGGGGTGGGGGTAAGACTGGTATGTTGAAAAAGAAGAAGGAATGGTGGCTAAAAGTCACCTGCTATGCTTGTGAGAAGGTGCGGCGTACAAAGAAGTATTGCCCGAAACTCAAGAAGAAGCCCCATAAGCAGGAAGAAGAAGAGAAAGACCCCAAAGGCAAAAACAAGAAGTGCCAAAACAAAGGCAAAGGGAAGAAAGACATAGCTCGTTTAAGGGAAGAAGAGAGGCAGGATGATGAAGATCAGAGAGGGGGACAAGAGAGCGACAGCGATGCGCTTCTCGTCTTTATGGGGGGGAGATAAGCCCGACGACCCTGGCTCGAGGCCGTCAGGGACAACGCGGTGCAGCTGCGCCTGCAGCAGCAGAGCGAGCTGATGCCCCAGTACCGCCGGCTGGGAGAGACGGTGTCGCAGCTCTCGGCGTCCACCGTGGGCCTCGCGGCACAGGTCGATCTGGCGGCCAGGGAGTCGATGCAGGCTTTCTCGTCCAGCCGCGCCATTGGGCACAATACGCAGAACTGGCTGGACGACCTGGCGAATCGTTCCGATGCGCTGCAGCAGGACATCCAGGATTACGGCGCCAAGGCCAAGGCAGAGTTTGCCTACGTCTACCAGGAGGCGCTGGCCCGCTACAACCTGTTGGTGGCAGACATACAAGCAGCAAAGGCCAAACAGAAAAATCTGACTGACCTGTACCACTCGGGCGCCGGAATGCTGGCAAACGTCAATCAAAATCTCGACCAGCTGCAGGCGCTGTCGACTAGCATTACACATGTAGCGGCCGGCGTCGTGGCCAGGCCGCAGACGGCACTCGATCTGCGCTGGGCCCTCGACCCGGGAGTGCCCCCCCGCGGAGCTGGCCGCCTTCCTCAACATCAGCACCGACTACTGCCTGTACTTGTTGCCCCCGCCGGCGGCGATCGAGCGGACCGTCTATTCGCCCTGCCTCAGCAACGGGGAGAGCATCTTCTGGTTCGGGGCCTGCCATGACGATTACAGCCACTGCCGTTGCAACAGACGACTCGTGGCGGGGGCGTTCGCGGCCGCCTTCATGTGCTCTTCGCTCGCGGCCGCCGTCGCGTTTTTCACGGCGGCGGGCGTGTCTGCCTGCGCACGCAAGTGTTGCCCGGGCACGGGCTGCGCGCGCCCGTTGGGGGACGGACAACAAACGGTGTGGCTAGCTGTAGCGGGCGGCGTCGCCGCGGCCTTCGGGCTGATTCTGCTGATTGCAATGCTCGCCCGGCCGGGGCAACGAGACCTGGAGGTGATCTAACGCTTCCGCAAGCGGGACAAAAAAAGCGGAGAGAGAAGAAAAAACAACGCAAAACCGTAGGTTTCTTTTTTCTTTGGCTATTCCTTTTTTTTCCCGTTCCATTTAAAGGTGTAAGTTTTGGCTGAAAATCTGTTTTACTTTCTTTTTTGTTTTTAATTAAAAAGAAAAGACCAAACAAGAAAAACAAAAGACCTGCCTTAGGCTACGAAGCTTGCGTGGCGGCCGTTGTGGTATTGGCAATGGGCGTACAACCCCGTGACGGGGTACTGCGGCAGGTCCAGAAAGTGAACGTACCGCTGGCGCGCGGTGCTCCAGTAGCTGGTGGCGTGCTTGAGCGCGTTCAGGCCTAGGTGTTTGATGCAGGCGGCGCGGTACGAGCCCGAGCTCAGCAGGTGGAGGCGCGGGTCTAGGAGCTCTTCCCACGTGGTGTCGGCGGCTATCAAGCCGTGAGCACTGCTCTGCCAGAGGTCGCGACCACGATGGGGGCCAGCGTGCGGGGTTCAAAACTGTATTTGGTGGTAGACTCCTGCATGAACGCAAATTAATTTTTGTTGGGAATGGGGGGTGGGGGGGGGGGGGGGGAGAGGAAGTACGGGGCGAGCGAGGAATGCGGAGAACGGAACAAAAATGTGTGTGTGTGTGTGTTGGAGGGGGGGGGGGGGGGGGGGGGGGCGCGCGCGCGAGGGGCCCTGTGTGGTGGCAGAAGGGGGTCGGTAGGGGTGGGGGGGAAATGGTTATTATTTGCGTGGCAGAGACAAAAAAGGGCAATTGTTTGTCGCGCGCACGGACCTCCCCCCGGTAACTCATTCCTCATTTGCCTCAAAAAAAAAGGGGGTCAGGGAACGAAATACCTGACCAAAGTTAGCTCAGGGTTGAGCGGGAGGGGGGGGGGGGGGGGGGGGGGGGGAGGCGCGAGGAAAACATGACAGCGATTAGACACAGTGCCAGTGGCCGGTCACAGATTTTATTTTTAAAGAACACTTCTCGATCTGTTCGTTGTACTACTTCCAAGTGCAACAGTCCGCAGCGCCACCGCCTGCAGCAGACAGTGACGTTGCTCGGCACCAAGCGATGTCACGTGGTCATGGACTCAACAGATACCTTTGAATATTTACCATAGCCTGTTGGTAAAAAAATGCTTGTGCTTCTAAAGCCACTGGACTGCACGGAATCATGTAGGGGGGGGGGGGGCGAGTTGTTAAATATTTTTTGTGTAAAGAGCTGTCTTTGCACTTTTTCTTTTACTTGTTTGTACTTTTGTTTGTGTTCCGCCTTTTTTTCTGTGAGACACACAAGAAATAGGCTAAACACAGGGGGGGGGGGGGGCGTCCGGTGTGCACTCACCTAAAAAAAATCTCATCTTCTCTCTCCCGGCCCCCCCCCCCTCTCTTTCTGTCCCCCACCCAAAGGTTGTGGAGAGGTGGGAGCCAGCTACTGGTGGGGGGGAGAGAGGTCACATTCAGTACGTGACTAATATTCCCTCCCACCGGATGCGCACCAACAACCTTCGGGAGAATGGAAAGGAGAGTTTGGAGCAAGACAAGTTAACTGGAACACCGTCGTCCCCACGACTACTAATTTTTCTTTTTGCCTCCAATTTTTCTGAGAGCTTTTTTATTGGGACCAAACCAATCACAGACCAAGAAAAAGCAGCTAAGCTGCGCACTAAGAACCTGAGCGCAGCAGATACTTATCCTGCCGTCGCAGCCTCCAGCTCGCTCTCTATTTCGGGGTCTTCCCCGTGACCCCAGGCGTTCTTATGGACCAGGTACAAGAACCAATGCGCCAGTGGGATAGCAGTGCTGTTGAGATTGCAGCGGGGCAGCCGCGCGCACATGATCCGCGCGACCTCGCTGAAGACCCGAGTGTCGTTGATAGTCTGGAAACGGGCCAGGACGTCCGGATCCGCCGGGCGCAACACTTCTGCGACCGCCTGCCGCAGCGCCGCCAACGCCTCCTCGTTGGCGCTCTGCGTTACGCCCGCATCGATGACGACCTTCTCGTTTCCCGTGGGCACCGCTTCGTCCAGGTACCGTTCGCGTACGTGCTTGGCGTGCAGGGTCAGGGACCTCGCCAGCTTTTCGGAAAAAGTTCTGGCTTGTTCGGTCATCATCCGCGACCAGCGCGGGTCCCCCCTGCAGGTCGAGCCCGCGGGCCGCAGCTCGTTCTCGGGTGTGTCGTCTTCTTCCTCCGCAGAGAGCATCACGGGCACGGCGCCTATCAAGAGCTTCCGGCGTTTGGACGCATTCTCTTCCTGCAAGCGCGCGATTGTCATTTGTTGCTTTAAGGCCAGGACCGCGAGCGCCAACCGGGCTTCCTGTTGAGTGATGATGGCTTCCTTGTCTTTTAGTGCCAGCTCTTTGGCCTCGACCATTTTTTGGAGCTGCGCATGCATAATCAGCACGGTTTGCAGGGCCAGGGCCCCGTCCGCCGGTCCCTTGTCAAAGCCGGCCAGCCCCGCTCGCATCGCATCACGTAGCTCCTGTGGCATTACTTGTCGACGCACAGGCAGGGCCTGTTCGAGCGCCTCGTCGCCAGTCGAGGCCCGCGTAGCTAGGTTCGCCATCTCCGCCCGCAGCTTTTTGCAGCGCGGGTGGTCGAGCTGACTTAGAATGGTCAGCATGCCTCTAAAGTTTGTACATGGCACCGCCCGTCGCTCGCCCTCGTTCACCTCTCACTGGGGCAACCACACCTCCGTCGGCCCGCGTCTTTCTGTATGGAAAGGCAAAATACTTCACGGGAAGTTGTGGCTCACCTCCCGGGTGCCACTCGGGGCCACTTTTAGTTTTAGTAGTATTCGATTGCCCAAACTTCGGTGCCACCTGGGACCACTTCATTCTGGCGCAACTTTCAGAACACTCAGTAAAAATTGAAATAACGTCGGAAATGCACAAGAATCCATCCGGGCCGCGCCTGATGCTTGCGAAATCGTCTAGTGAGAGTGCCATGAGCAACCTGTTTTCGTCAAAAACGTGCATTGGATCTCCGCTACCACCTGGGACAATTGCCGCCGCGGCGTCGGTGGCGACCGTCGCCACCGGCGAGGGGGCTACGCTGGTCGCTTCCAGCTTGTCCATGTTTAGTTGTTGGCTCTATTGTGGTTCTGGCAGTACGTCTGATAGTGGACCGACAAGAGATTACCAACAAAGTGTCGACAATTTTTACTCTCCCCGCCCCGCGCTAAGCAAAACTCACTCTTCTTGTTAGTCCGTCTCCCTTTCCCCTCCCCTCTGCCCCCCCCCCCCCTCTTTTCCAATTATCCCCCAAAGTCCGCCAGTATTGGCACAAGAGCTTACCAAAAAAAAAAAAAAAAAAAAAAAAAAAAAAAAAAAAAAAAAAAAAAAAAAAAAAAAAAACATTTCGGCAATGATGTCGTTTAGCAAAGAAACTTTTGAGCGAACGCCGGCGGGCGGGGAGAAGATGTTTGCAAACACAGTCTAAGCAATTCCCCCCCCCCCCCCCCCCCCCCCCGCCCGCCGGCGTTCGCTCGTTAGGTTTTTTCTTTTGTCCAAGACGCAACTGCGTTGGTGGCGGAATTTAGTTTTATAGTCGGAACCTGGTATTCCTGGCGACGAGAGGCTGGATAGTAAGTGTTCTGTTTGCCGGCCTTGGCAGCCCATGGCGACCGGGCATGTGCATGCCTTTTGCGTTAGTATGACGGGAATCACGTCCTCCTAAATTCCTCTTTCTCTTTTTTCTGATGTTAGATGCAACTCTATCGCCAACTTTGCTTTCAAATAAAAAACCGTTGTGCAGCAAATATCAGTACAGCGGCGACCACCGCGAGTAGGGGCATCTAGACGTACCAAAAAAATGCTTTTAATGACCGCAGAGAAAGAAAACGTCGGGTTAGAAGATTTTAACTTTCTGTTTTAAAACGCGTGTTTTTATTTTAAATTCTGCTTTTGTTTTCTTTCTCTCTCTCCCTCGTCTCCCGTACTTTCTGTACCATGACCGTCCTGCCACAACTGAATAGGTTTTGTGTGGGGCCACTGCGCCGTTGGCGGCGGTGGTGCGGGAACGCCTGTAGCAGCGGTAGAATCATGAGACAACTCGCGTAGACCGCGTGATGACCATATTCGTGATCTTGCTGTGCCATAGCAACGCGTGTGTACGCGTCGAATCTCGTCCAGGCAGTCTGGATTTCCAAGCTTTCCATGTTGACTGCCTTGTAGTTGAAATATCCAGGTAATTGCTTGGGGTGCTTATAAAAGCCGAGGCCCCAAATTTCTCCCGGCAAACGGCAGATACGATCGTTGTCCCTGAAAAGGCGGGTCCAGCTTCTTTCTGCCTGTTCACTTCTGCCCAAGCGCTTTAATAACAGAGTATTGGCGCACTTGCCGCCAACCTGGGGCGCGCCCAGGCTAATGCAGTGTATGTCTTGGCCCATAAACATTTCCGTGGCCACGAGAGCTGTTAGCGTACACAGCGCGCCCCCGAGCGACATGCCTATGCACCACAGCTTGCCCCACTCTTTCTCCTTTTTTAGCTCCTCTAGACATCTGTTGATTGCGCAACAGCGCACCGCGTTCAAGAACCCACTGTGGATGCGAGGGTCCGCCTGTTGGTCCGATGAGGCTATTTGGGCTAGGGCGTTCTGCACCAGGTTCCGGGGGTATTTGCCCAGGCCCTTGAGGTGCCTAGGGTATACCTGCAGGTCCGTCCACCTGTTGGGAGCCCTGAACGTAGCCCTGATCACCATCACTGCGACCTTTTCTATTTGCCAGAGAGTGCAGCTAATCTCGAGCCTGGGGTAATGAAATTTTTGGGCCGGCACGCTTACGATTTTCTTTGCAGGAGGAGGCGCCGTACACCTGTACCAGCAATCCTGAACACCCAGGACCAGGCGTTGGCAAGAATCGGTGTGATTCTCCAACAATTCTCTGTTCAATCTTTCGGCCAAAGCAATATCGACTGGGTAGTCTGTTTTGGCCGGGTCCAGCGCCATTATCAGGTCTTGGGGATTTATGTCGCTGGCAGCCAAGATCGTGGGTAGGCAATCGGCCGAGACCGAAGTCAGTGCGGACAGCATCGCAGCTGCAATGTAGTGGTGTTTTGGCGCAGACATCATCGCTGGGCCCCTGTCACTTTTCTCCATAAGTTTCTTTTTTCGTTTTTTCTTAGCCCGGCGCCGCCCTCCTGCCTTTTTTGTTTTCTCTCTTCCTTCCCGCACCCTCCCCCCCCCCCCCCCCACCTCACCCTTGATTTTTTTGGGCTTTCTTTTTCTCCTCTTTTTTTTTTTTTTTTTTTTTTTTTTTTTTTTTTTTTTTTTTTTTTTTTTTTTTTTTTTTTTTTTTGGTCGGTCCTTTCCGGTCCCCCACTCCCTCCCCCCCCCCCCCCTAAAAAAGAGTAGTCAACAGTCAGGGCCACCAAAGCACAAGCAAGAAAAAAAAGTGTGAGGAAACGGGAGGGCAAGCGAAGAAAGCGGGGGAGGGGGGGGAGGGGGGGGGGGGTTGGGGGGGGGGGGGGCGGAGATCCAAAAAGAAAAATCACCGAGACTTGTTTCTTGACTGCCTGCCCCGCACGACACCACCACTACCCCCCTCCGAACCAACCTTTCCCTCCCTCCCGCCTACCGCACAAAAAGACACACACCTGACCTTTGTCTGCCCTCCTTTCCCCCTACCCACCGCCTCTTGATCTTGTAAAAGGAAACGGGCGTTGCAGCGCCTCCAACCAAACCCCCTCCCCCCCCCCGTCCAAATGTTTTTTTCCTCTTCTGTCTTGGTTGGCCCGCCCCCAACCCTGCCCTCGCAAAACATGCTCTCTTCTTCGCCCCCCCCCCCCCCCCCCCCCCGGGGAAGTTCTGGCCCGCGCCAGTGCGCGTGCGTGCAGGGCTATTTCGACCTGTCCAGTGCGACGGAGGCCGAGCCGCAGTGCGTGACGTGCCGGGGGCTGGCGGGACAAGACGACCCGTCCTGCAGCAACAAGGGCGTCTGCGGTCCCTTGTTCGCAGGAGGTGCGCCCGTGTGCACCTGCGCGAGCGACAACGCCGGCCCCGCGTGCGAGTTGCTGCTGGCCGTTACTTTTGTGTGCGGCCTGCGCACCTTTGAGTGTGCCATCGACTGTTCCTGGGCGCTCAAGATCTCTAGCTCACAGGATGGCGCCGTGCTCGACCAGTCCGTGTACTGGTCGTGCCTGTCTCATATTGACAATGATGGCAGCCCCCTGGAGCTGTCGTGAGCGTACTTGTACGACGCTGCGTACGGCGGGTACATTGGCAATGCGGACTTCTGCTTTGTAGCCTACACCTCTCTCGAGTGGAGCGAGTCGCCGGAGTCTGTGCCGGCGAGTGCAGAGGCACTGCCGTTCCGGCCCGCGCTGTGGGCCCGGAGTGAAACCGTGTACCGTCCGGGGCTGCTGCTGCCGACAGATACTTTCTGCGCGTGGCCCAACAACGCGGGCGTAGCTCGTCCGGAGCTGACAGAACTGCTGCAGGCTCGGTCACCCTGGCGCGGCCACTCGTGCGGCCGCCCCGCCGAAAGCTCGGCGGTACAGGTTGAGGGCGGTTTGCTGCTGTGCTGGCCGCTGTCTTTGAATGCGCTGCTGCCCGCGGACTTTGCGTGGTTGTACCGCTGCCGCGTGGCTAATGAGATGGTCGAAATTGACTGCGTGCTGGCCTGCCAGCCGCGACCAAGTCACTGCCGCTCCAGGACTTCTTGCAACAGTGTGCGTAGAAAACAAAAAGATGGATACGCACTGCAAAAGCATTCTTTTTTTTTTTTTTTTTTTTTTTTTTTTTTTTTTTTTTTTTTTTTGTTTTTTTTTGTTGGTGTGGAGGGAGGGGGGAAAAGGGAGGGAGGAGGGTGAAGTGGACTCAAAACATCCCCCCCCCCCCCCCCCCCCCCTCTTCCGACAATGCAGACGTGCGGTGGCATCACGCCAATTCGCCTCCGCTTTGTATATGGAAGCGCGCGATCTCTAATTTTAAGGCTCCAACAAGAAAATTAGCCAAAATATTTGTATTTAAAGAAAACAACAACTAAAATTAAGCGCGTCGAAAACGAAGCATTGCCAGCTATGAGCAGCAATGAACACTCAGTATCGTGCCAATTAAACACCATCTATCAAGAGGTGACGAGGAATGGCGACGCGAAAAACTATTTACCGTCGGGACGACATGCTGACGATACTGACAAGTTCGCTCGTTATGTGCAGAAACTTTGCGGTGGCAAACAAACAGAAAGGAAGGACCGGATTGGTATCTTCCAAGAAGCAAAGATGGTTCTGAACAACAGAGATTTGGAAGTCGTCATCGAAGGCTGTAAAAAGCGACTCATTATCTTGACGGAGCAGTTGAAGCAAGCGGTGATTGAAGAAAAGATGGATGAACTGCAAAAAGTCACAGAAGATTTACACCATTTGACGGAAGAGGCCAAAAGATTGAACGAGCAACAGAGGGGGCTACGACTATGTTATCTTTTTCTTATTGGCGAAGCTGACAAGAAATGGGAAGAAGTCACACGATGTTCTTTTTACACCAAAATGCCCAAAGACGACCAAACATATTTACAAGAGTCATTCGAGTCTTTGCGAATGATATATCCCGAATAAGTCAACTAGTAGCCAGCATTTGTACTCTTTCCTTTTCGTCAACACCTTTTTTTTGTATGCGGGGGGGGGGGGGGGGTTGTTGAAAAGCTTTAATCATTTTCTCTAAACACACACACAAAAAAAAATACTAGTAATAACATACAAACTCTTCTGTCCACTGAAATTCTTGAGACGGTCGACATTGACTGCGTGCTGGCCCTGCCGCTCCAGGACCTCTTGCAACAGTGTGCGTAGAAAAAAAAGAAAGAACAACCTCACCTTGTTTTCCCTCCCACAATGTATATATACATTCTTTTTTGTTTTTCTTTCTGCGGCGCCTGTGCGGCAGTATTTGGTGGCTTAAATCTCTCTGTAGTCCTCCCACCTTCCCTTCCCTCCCCTCCCCCCTCCCTCTTCCTCAAGCAATTCCACCGGAGGAAACCCCTGACGACAATGGTGAGGGGAGAGCGAGCGAAGATCAGAGTGATTCTGAATGATGTGGTCGTCCCCCTCCGGCTAGCCCTAGCTTAGGGAGTCCCTTAGCAAAGACTAGTCGGGTTGAGGATTCGTCCCAACCTATCATCTCACCTAAATTTAGTCGTTAGCTACCAAGGGCAACCGCCCACACAACAAATCCCTCAGAGTCTGAGGAAAACAAAACCCCCCTGCCCAAAACCCAATAAACTCCCTCTGCTTATGAAAAGTTATAGTCGATCCCAGCCTAGGTCCACTAGATGCCTGGGGAAGAACAAAAAGAACGAACCCTGCAACATTTCTTAGAAAAGGAACAAAAGCGGATAAACGCATCATAAGCAAAGCGGTTGGTTTTTGGGTGCTATTGTGGCTACCATGCCAAGAAACAGGATGATGAATTCCCCTGAATCGACTTATCAGTTGACCCCACAATTCGCCCCCAAGTCCCCTTATTATCCGGATGAGCTAGGTTTGTTAGCTGCAGCAGAGAAGATAGGAGAGAATGAGATTGCTCGCGCTTGCCACCTCACCACTCCAATAATAAAGCAGAGACTGCAGAGAGAGAAAAGTAGTAGGGCCAAAGTGAGGGGGAGTGGCAAGAGAGACAGTTCACCACAACCACAACCCACTACTACCTTATCTGTTCACTACCGCACAACATCACAAGACACCCAGCCTAGTCACCGGAAACGGCGAGTGCCAGATAGACAGACAGGGCATCGCCAGAGTTACACGCATCAATGGACACGGTAAGCCAGTAACGGTGTCGAGACCTATGCTACTCGACACCAGGCTACCTGTCAATATTGCGTCAACCGGCCGAATGGACCATGTCCATCACAGGGCAATTCTCCACCAAAACGGACAGCTAGTCATTTTAAAAGACCCCATACACGTTGACGAGAGTAGTGTGTTAGTCAGGGGGAGACTTATGTCCACTCTGTTGTACAGATGGGACGACGAGTTTGACAGTCCTCTGGATGTCAATACACGTTATGAATCGGTGGCGAGAGGGAAGAGAAAAAAGAGGGGGTAGGAGAGGAGGGAAGCCCCAAAAAGGAGAGAGGAGAGGCTAGACAGAACGAAGGCAAAACGGGGGCAGTGACGCTATATTTCTCCTATCCCCGCAAGCCTGGTAAGATTAGGAAGGTGGATATAGAGGTGTTTCACTGTTGCTGTGGACACTGCAATGTAAAGAAGATGAAAGCTTTAGCAAATGCATTAGGCATTAAGTTGGTAGGAGATGAGAGCAAGGTAGCTTTTTGATAGGCAAGGCAAAGGTGTTAGCTAGATTTAAAGTTAATAGAATAGAAAGGGCAAATAAGCGTGGATAGTTTTGCACATGGACACAGAAGGACCATGGGCTACCCGTTCTCTACACGGGAAGTACTACAAATTTTGAGTAACAGACGATTACTCACTTTTTCTTAAGGACGTCGACTATTATTTAACCCATAAGAATGAGTGGGTACATTGCTTCAAGCAAGCGATAGCGTTCTATGAGAGACAGACAGGAAATAGGGTGACAGAGGTGAAATGCGATCAGGAGTTCGATGTAGCAACAGAAGTAATATAGTGGTGGAAGCCTATCCAGTTCATTGACATCTGGAAGACACCAGCCACTGGGGATAAAGACGACTCACACACCCACTCACATTCGAATAGTGAGTTTGTGTACAACTCTTCAAGTAGGCAGATACAACGAATTCTTATTAAGAACACTATGGCTGCATTGAGTCCTGACTCTGTGAGAGCAGGTGAAATACCAGTAAATAGCAGAGATAGGTCACTTCGTTTATTTACGTAATTTCGTACTCGTTGCAGACTTGATTGCAACTTACGATCGAGTGTGAATCGTAGATTGTGAGTCTCCAGTTGTCAAAGCTTTTGCTTCAAGTCAACAGTTATCAAACGGATAGTGTCGGGTTGGTGAACTCGAAAACCAAACTGATTTGGGAAGGCTAGGCGAGAATGACTGGGACGGATGTAAAAAACAGTCAAACATTGTTTTTTCGTTCACTCTTGTTACCTTGTCCACAAATTTACCGCAACGTGCGTGTTTCAGGGAAATCGGGGGAAAAGGTAATAGGTTGGTGGGAAAAGGCAATAGTTGATCTTTTCTAAAAGGAACTTTGACTTGATCGTTTGAAATCATTTCTGAACGAAATCGAAAACTAGTTAGTGAAGTCGAAACGTCGTGCAGAGAAGAATCTGATGAGCCGGTCAAAAAGAGTGAATTGTCAACGGGTAAAGGTTTTGGCCGGTCGTTAAGGTGCTCAGTCTGATATTAGCTTTTTTAAAATTTATTCATGTCTTCAAAAACGTGCTTTTTTTTTTTTTTGCCAAG
Source organism: Paulinella micropora (assembly GCA_019918135.1). Taxonomy (NCBI): domain Eukaryota; phylum Cercozoa; class Imbricatea; order Euglyphida; family Paulinellidae; genus Paulinella; species Paulinella micropora. The sequence goes on from WBZZ01003896.1 coordinate 56,285, forward strand.
TTTCGCTTCAGTGTCATATATGCTTTCATGCTTCTAATTTGCAGCCTAATTATGAGAATAATTTTTACAGAATTACATTAAAAAAATTATAACGGGGCATACAGCGGCTCCAGTTTGCATTGTTTTTCACATGTACGATGAAAAATAATATATTTCATTGAGCTTGAATAATAATACTTTAGAGTATGTGATGCCGGGGTGCATCACGGTTGACAAAAACTTTTGAATGAGTAAGTCTCGGGGGGGGGGGGGGGGGGGTAAGGACACTGACCGACTCCCGCGGTAATATTAATACTGATTGTCATGATTAAATTTTTTTTGATTGAAGTTTAATATATGAAATGAAAGATTTAATATTAATTTTCAACTAATAAAAAATTTTCAACCGAATATTATTATTTTTATTGAACTCAACTTGAAAGTGGCAAGTATTTGATGCCTGCCTGCATCCAGTACTAGAGCAGGCACACATAGACAATATCATACAAGTACTACAGCCAGTGAGAATTCAAATCAGTTCAATTTAAGTGTAACATTCAAGTTCAGGCAAACAAAAAATTAGCAGTGAAGATTTTGCGGACGGATCATAGTATAGCCGTTCAACTAAATTAAACTAAGGCTAATTTGAATGCTGGTCACTAGTAGTAATCTGAAATCAGGCTGCCACCGCGGCCGCTAATCATCGGAGGCCCGGGCTCTGAAATTGGACTGACCCCGGGCGGCGGCTTAATTCAAATTCGATGGCAGTGAGTTTGACACTTGACTCGAATGTAAATACACAGTCATCATGAATAATTGTCTTTGAGGCGGGTGGGCCAGTAATCCCTTTCTAATTGCTATTAGTAATGTTTCAATATTGTTTGAGTACTCAGTGACTACATATGTAGCCTGTAACCGTCCGACTAGGTAGTAAAAAACTATAATTTTTCTTCTTGATCATAAGTTGTCCTAGTCCGCAGTAAGTGATACAATATATACTGCAAGGCACGGTGCTCCAAGGCTAGGCTCAATTTTCAAGTGCTGCGCCAAGGAAAACACTGCCACGATGATATTAATAAGTGAAAACACTGAGTGGCGAACAACCTACGACGCGGAGGCTAAACGGTAGACTCCGAACTTAGTGGCAGGCTTTGAGTCTTCAACTTGACAGTGGCAGGCTTTGAGTCTTCAACTTGACATCATACTCAAGTTATTACATTTAATATCATCTCTACGAGTGGCAAGTATTATTGATACGGTAATATTCTATTAATATTAATATTTTAAGCTTGACGGTTTCCGCAACAACAACAAAACAAAAAAACAAAAAAAAAAAAAAAAAAAAAAAAAAAAAAAAAAAAAAAAAACTGAAAATTGTCTTCAAAGTATCGAACTTGAATCCGCCATCAAACACAGACCATTGGCCGGGTCTACGAGGGTATAAACTCAGTACGATTAGTAAATTTATTACGAAACAAATTATGCAATGTTATATTGAAAACTAGTCATGTAGTGACTGACTCTCTTGAAGTAGTTGTGCATGATCTCAGAAACTTACTACGTCTGCTATAAAGGAAATTACTTGCAACAAAATTTGGTGCAAAATGATCAAGTAGAAATCTTCACAAACTAACTGGGGATAATGCTGATAACTTGCTATCACTGATTACTACTACTTACTCGACAAAAAAAAAAGTCATACATTTTCCCTTTGTACTTTCTTTTCCTTTTTGGTCTTTGCATGGCATGGAATTGAATTGCATCATATTGCATTACATAATATTGTATTGTATTATATAGTATGTGATATTATATTATTTTTGTTATATTATTATGTAGGATTTGTAAGCAATCAAAATGTACATGTAGACTCATGCTCTTTTCTCTGTGCTCGGTTTGATGGGCCAACAATTTTCACAAGTCTGTAAATCATGTTGATATTTGCTATCATCTTCAACCTTCAACTGACTTGTACTGTTTTGGTCCAAGTTGTTGCGCGTTGCTCCTTGAAATTGTTGGCATGGTGCCGCTTCGGCCGCATATAAATTATTGCGGACGTTCAGTGGCACACCAGCCTACCTTTGAGCTCAATTTTGTCAATCAATAGTTGAGATACGGAAATGCAGAGCACACCGTTGGAAACGTCTTGTCCAGAGCTTTCAAACGACGCCTTCAAAACTGACACCACTTTGATTGATGGAGAACGAGGAGATCAAAGTTGGATAGTTTGCCACTTCAATGTGCGCTATCTGACTGGCTCCATGTTGGCACCACATCTAAGCAGTGTTGGGTCGCTGGTGCGTGTAAGATTAGCGCTGTTCTTTCTCTTCAAGATGACGCGTACGGCTAGTCCTGTTCTTTCATCGTCGGACCCCTCCAAGGCGGTCCATGACCATGTTTCGCTTTAGGGGTTTGTCAGCAATGTAGGCTCCTGCTCTTTGCCTTGCTCGCCTTGAAGAGCCCAGTACTTGCACCAAAAACCTGCAAGACATGCCAAGTTGAACGTGCAATATACCAAAGAGTGAAATCAGAAATTGAGCCAAGCTATCAATCTGCATGCGATTTGTTGTTCTGCATGTTGGCTTAGGTTACCATGTCCGTCGCAAATCTCATCCGAGCTGTGAGGTTCGAAAAACTGCTTGAGCATCGAATCCTTAGAGCCCCTGAAGTGGAAAAAAAAAAAAAAAAAAAAGGAAAGAGAATGTTTTCACACGTGTTCATGCATACACGAGAAGGGCGGGGGGGGGACACACTGTGTGTGTGTGCTTGTGTGTGTGTGTGTGTGTATGAGAAAGAGAGAGAGAGAGAGAGAGAGAGAGCGCACGACAGACCTTCCTTTCTCCGTCCAACCATAAATTGAGACGGTTTTAGAGAAACTAACCTGAAAAAAAAAAAAAAATCTAGGGCCAGATCGCTTGATTACGTCTATCTTTTTTCTTTCTTCTTCTTCTATCAAACCTTGCTTACTGTGAGAAAAAAAAGATCGCTTGATCATAGTTTGTCTTTACGTCTCTCTTTTTTTTCTTCTTCTATCAAACCTTGCTTGCTGTGAAAAAAAAAAAAAAAAAAAAAAAAAAAAAAAAAAAAAAAAAAAAAAAAAAAAAAAAAAAAAAAAAAAAAAACCTTGCTTACTGTTAAAAAAACTTTTGTTTATTTATTTTATCTGTGTTCTTTCCTCCATTAAACTTTGCTTACTGGAGGGAGAAAAAAAAAGGCAGCCACACGCTTCGAGTAAGTTTCATTCTACAATATGCAGTCACCGATTCTTTCTTCTTTGCGAGCGGCTCAGGTTGGGAGTCTTCGTTTTCTTGTGTCATGCTAGAGACGCCGGCAGCGCGTTCCAGCTCATCCGATGGAGACTTGGGGAGCTAAACCAGGCAGCACAGCTAAATTAGTCTGTGAGACCAAAAACAAGGGGCTAAAACCTGTTGTCGGGCGGCCGCGAACGCTATCCGATCACTTCGGATAGAGGATATCAACTCGTCGATGTTTGGATTCTGGTCCTTGCCTTGCTCCAAGGCTGCGTTAAGGATCTAAGTGCAGTGCACACAATTTTGCACCTTGTCACACACACACACACTCACACACACACACACAGAAACACACAAACACACACACAGAAACACACAAACACACACACACACACACACACACAAACACACACACACACACACACACAAACACACACACACACACACACAACCACCACCATTTTCCACCACCACCACCACCACGGCATAAACAACAACAAAACACGGAACAAAAGAGAGGATATGCTATTTTGTTACCTGGCATCCTTGGAACCCCTGAAAAAAATCACGGTCGTACCCTGTCACCAAATGCAGCGCAGCAAAATTGTGTGAAATCTAATCACGGAATCGCGATCAAAATAATGAGCGAAATTCTTTGCAAATCGCAATTGCAAAATGATTACAAAAAAATTCCTTTGTTTTGCTTGTTTGCCATGGAACGGCCTTCTACGTTTCGCATTTTTTGCCCACAGGCAGCCGAGCCATACCGGCATTTGCTTGGCTTTGGGAAGACTCCTTTGCGCGATCTTGATCCATGTCGGTGTTCGTAGTGGTTGCCAAAACACGGAGGCGACCGCAACCCTGTTCCAACGCCTCGATTTCTGCTTTGCTGAGCTCACAACCCATATCGACGAGAAAAAGCTTGTGTTTGTGCGACAGCAACCTTTCTTTTTTTCAGAACGGGAAGTAATATTCTCACAGGCTTATTTCTTCACAATTCCGTCCGTTTTTCCGTTTTCCAGACTTGGAATCGCAATTCTGCTGTGCAAGATCACATTGCTCAACCTTTTTATGCACATCAAGAAACTGCGCATCTTTTTTGCCTGTGTCAACATTTGGGGGAACATGTGGAAAAAAAAAAAATGGCCGCGGAGTCAGGCGACACGGAAGACTTTCACAGCATTAGTTTCTGTAAAAGTCAAGAAGCACTTTCAAGAAAGACCGCCAACCAAGGTATGCTCCACAAAAACGTACTGCCTATCTGAAATGACCTCGGGAGTACTCCCGAGAGTGTTTCTTCCCCATTTTCCTCACATTTTCTTCTTCTGCCTCGCCTTGCCTTGCGAATCCTTCTTGCGATCGTGGTAAACAATTCCTGTTTGCCTCTGTGCGTGGTAGAAGAAATGACAGTGTCGTCGAAAAATGGCCACGAGGCACATGCCCAGGAGCTACCAACGCGAGTGAAAGAACACCTTCGAAACCTCCTGCGCAAACGCTCGGCCTTCACCAGATTCAGGGGAGTGGACAACAGCCTGGAAGAGTATCAAAGTCTGCATGTATCCTTCTCAAGAGATCTGACCTTCATTCGCTTCCACTTGTACGACGGAAGTATCTGCTGTGTGCCTTTCACGCACATACGCAAAGCCTGCTTCGGACCAGGAAGTCAAACATTGGACTTGGGAGAGGCCGACGGAACAAGAATCTTCACTCTTTACTTTCACACACTCAGGACTATGCATCTCCAAGCCAGCAGCAGGAGTGAGGCAGTGGCCTTTCTCAAGGCCCTGTTTTGGCTCAAGTTTGGACAAGATCCTGTCAACTTGGGAGCGTTGCGCCAGTCAATAGCAAACCAGGCAAAAGAACGTATCTACGTGTACAGCCAGTCAGAGCCTGCAGCACCTGTGCACTGGACTTTGTCAAAGCTGTTGGCTCAACTTTGGACAAGATCCTGCCCACGTGGAAGCGGTCGTACCAATCAGATCTTGCCAATCTGAGAGCGATGCGCCAAGTAGTAGCTGAGACAACATGCATAAGAACATATCTACGTGTACGGTGGCAGCGAGCCGCAGCCTCAGAGCGGGTGACAAGCCGAATCATAAGTTGTATTCAACCCCCCATGGAATCTAAGGGGAAATGACTGCCCTAGTCTGTAACGAATCGGCTTGAGCACAGCAGAGTTTGCATGCAAGGTAGATGCATTCATGAGAAAACAAATAAGGTTAACATCATATCAGGAACCATCCTTCTTTTGCTTCACAACGATGACTCGAACTGATAATAATACTAACACTAATACTTATCATCTACAAATACTAATACTCAACCTTTTTGTATAACTTTTCATTTTGATTCAAATATCAACGATGATAGCAAGTATCAGCATGAAAATTGTATATCAAGTTTATTCATCAAGTTTTTGAATAAAACTGTGTCCGAGTCAATGACTCAGACGATATTTAGTGTTAGAAACCCTCATGGTCAACGACTCTGACTATTATGAGCCGCTCTCTCCCTCTCTCTCTCTCTCTCCTCTTCTTCTTCTTCTTCTTCTTCTTCTTCTTCTTCTTCTTCTTCTTCTTTCTTCTTCTTCTTCTTCTTCTTCTTCTTCTTCTTCTTCTTCTTCTTTCTTCTTCTTTTCTTTTTTTTTTTTTTTTTTTTTTTTTTTTTTTTTTTTTTTTTTTTTTTTTCTTTTCTTCTTCTTCTTCTTCTTCTTCTTCTTCTTCTTCTTCTTCTTCTTCTTCTTCTTCTTCTTCTTTCTTCTTCTTCTTCTTCTTCTTTCTTCTTCTTCTTCTTCTTCTTCTTCTTCTTTCTTCTTCTTCTTTCTTCTTCTTCTTCTTCTTCTTCTTCTTCTTCTTCTTCTTCTTCTTCTTCTTCTTCTTCTTCTTCTTCTTCTTCTTCTTCTTCTTCTTCTCTTCTTCTTCTTCTTCTTCTTCTTCTTCTTCTTCTTCTTCTTCTTCTTCTTCTTCTTCTTCTTCTTCTTCTTCTTCTTCTTCTTCTTCTTCTTCTCTTCTTCTTCTTCTTCTTCTTCTTCTCTTCTTCTTCTTCTTTCTTCTTCTTCTTCTTCTTCTTCTTCTTCTTCTTCTTCTTCTTCTTCTTCTTCTTCTTCTTCTTTCTTCTTCTTCTTCTTCTTCTTCTTCTTCTTCTTCTTCTTCTTCTTTCTTCTTCTTCTTCTTCTTCTTCTTCTTCTTCTTCTTCTTCTTCTTCTTTCTTCTTCTTCTTCTTCTTCTTCTTCTTCTTCTTCTTCTTCTTCTTCTTTCTTCTTCTTCTTCTTCTTCTTCTTCTTCTTCTTCTTCTTCTTCTTCTTCTTCTTCTTCTTCTTCTTCTTCTTCTTCTTCTTCTTCTTCTTCTTCTTCTTCTTCTTCTTCTTCTTCTTCTTCTTCTTCTTCTTCTTCTTCTTCTTCTTCTTCTCTTCTTCTTCTTCTTCTTCTTCTTCTCTTCTTCTTCTTCTTCTTCTTCTTCTTCTTCTTCTTCTTCTTCTTCTTCTTCTCTTCTTCTTCTTCTTCTTCTTCTTCTTCTTTCTTCTTCTTCTTCTTCTTCTTTTTTCTTTCTTCTTCTTCTTTCTTCTTCTTCTTCTTCTTCTTCTTCTTTTTTCTTCTTCTTCTTCTTCTCTTCTTCTTCTTCTTCTTCTTCTTCTTCTTCTTCTTCTTCTTCTTCTTCTTCTTCTTCTTCTTCTTCTTCTTCTTTCTTCTTCTTCTTCTTCTTCTTCTTCTTCTTTCTTCTTCTTCTTCTTCTTCTTCTTCTTCTTCTTCTTCTTCTTCTTCTTCTTCTTCTTCTTCTTCTTCTTCTTCTTCTTCTTCTTCTTTCTTCTTCTTCTTCTTCTTCTTCTTCTTCTTCTTCTTCTTCTTCTTCTTCTTCTTCTTCTTCTTCTTTCTTCTTCTTCTTTCTTCTTTCTTCTTCTTCTTTCTTCTTTCTTCTTTCTTCTTTCTTCTTTCTTCTTTCTTCTTTCTTCTTTCTTCTTTCTTCTTTCTTCTTCTTCTTTCTTCTTTCTTCTTTCTTCTTCTTCTTTCTTCTTTCTTCTTTCTTTTTCTTCTTCTTCTTTCTTCTTTCTTCTTTCTTCTTTCTTCTTCTTCTTCTTTCTTCTTCTTCTTTCTTTTTCTTTCTTCTTTCTTCTTTTCTTCTTCTTTCTTTCTTCTTTCTTCTTTCTTCTTTCTTCTTTCTTCTTTCTTCTTTCTTTTTTTCTTTCTTCTTTCTTCTTTCTTCTTTTTCTTCTTTCTTCTTTCTTCTTTCTTCTTTCTTCTTTCTTCTTTCTTCTTTCTTCTTTTCTTCTTTCTTCTTTCTTCCTTCTTCTTCTTTCTTCTTTCTTCTTTCTTCTTCTTTCTTCTTTCTTCTTTTTCTTTCTTCTTTCTTTTTTTTTCTTTTTTTTTTCTTCTTTCTTCTTTCTTCTTTCTTCTTTCTTCTTTCTTTTCTTCTTCTTCTTTCTTCTTTCTTCTTCTCTTCTTCTTTCTCTTTCTTCTTTCTTCTTTCTTCTTTCTTCTTTCTTCTTTCTTTTTCTTCTTTCTTCTTTCTTCTTTCTTCTTTCTTCTTTCTTTTTCTTTTTTTCTTCTTTCTTCTTTCTTCTTTCTTTTTTCTTTTTCTTCTTTTTTTTTTTTTTTTTTTTTCTTTTTCTTTTCTTCTTTCTTCTTTCTTCCTTCTTCTTTCTTCTTTTTTCTTTCTTCTTTCTTCTTTCTTCTTTCTTCTTTCTTCTTTCTTCTTTCTTCTTTCTTCTTTCTTCTTTCTTCTTTTCTTCTTTCTTCTTTCTTCTTTCTTCTTTCTTCTTTCTTTTCTTCTTTCTTCTTTTTCTTTCTTCTTTCTTCTTTCTTCTTTCTTCTTTCTTCTTTCTTCTTCTTCTTTCTTCTTTCTTCTTTCTTCTTTCTTCTTTCTTCTTTCTTCTTTCTTCTTTCTTCTTTCTTCTTTCTTCTTTCTTCTTTCTTCTTTTTCTTCTTTTCTTCTTTCTTCTTTCTTCTTTCTTCTTTTCTTCTTTCTTCTTTCTTCTTTCTTCTTTCTTCTTTCTTCTTTCTTCTTTCTTCTTTCTTCTTTCTTCTTTCTTCTTTCTTCTTTCTTCTTCTTCTTCTTTCTTCTTTCTTCTTTCTTCTTTCTTCTTCTTCTTTCTTCTTTTCTTCTTTCTTCTTTCTTCTTTCTTCTTTCTTCTTTCTTCTTTCTTCTTTCTTCTTTCTTCTTCTTCTTTCTTCTTTCTTCTTTCTTCTTTCTTTCTTTCTTCTTTCTTCTTTCTTCTTTCTTCTTCTTCTTTCTTCTTTCTTCTTTCTTCTTTTCTTCTTCTTCTTTCTTCTTTCTTCTTTCTTCTTTCTTCTTTCTTCTTTCTTCTTTCTTCTTTCTTCTTTCTTCTTCTTTCTTCTTTCTTCTTTCTTCTTTCTTCTTTCTTCTTTCTTCTTTCTTCTTTCTTCTTTCTTCTTTCTTCTTTCTTCTTTCTTCTTTCTTCTTTCTTCTTTCTTCTTCTTCTTTCTTCTTTCTTCTTTCTTCTTTCTTCTTTCTTCTTTCTTCTTTCTTCTTTCTTCTTTCTTCTTTCTTCTTTCTTCTTTCTTCTTTCTTCTTTCTTCTTTCTTCTTTCTTCTTTTCTTCTTTCTTCTTTCTTCTTTCTTCTTTCTTCTTTCTTCTTTCTTCTTTCTTCTTTCTTCTTTCTTCTTTCTTCTTTCTTCTTTCTTCTTTCTTCTTTCTTCTTTCTTCTTTCTTCTTTCTTCTTTCTTCTTTCTTCTTTTCTTCTTTCTTCTTTCTTCTTTCTTCTTTCTTCTTTCTTCTTTCTTCCTTCTTCTTTCTTCCTTCTTCTTTCTTGTTTCTTTTTTCTTCTTTCTTTTCTTCTTTCTTCTTCTTCTTTCTTCTTTCTTCTCTCTTCTTTCTTCTTTCTTCTTTCTTCTTTCTTCTTTCTTCTTCTTCTTTCTTCTTTTCTTCTTTTCTTCTTTCTTCTTTCTTCTTTCTTCTTTCTTCTTTTCTTTTTTTTCTTCTTTCTTCTTTCTTCTTTCTTCTTTCTTCTTTCTTCTTTCTTCTTTCTTCTTTCTTCTTTCTTCTTTCTTCTTCTTCTTTCTTCTTTCTTCTTTCTTCTTTTTCTTTCTTCTTTTCTTCTTTCTTCTTTCTTCTTTCTTCTTTCTTCTTTCTTCTTTCTTCTTTCTTCTTTCTTCTTCTTCTTTCTTCTTTTCTTCTTTCTTCTTTCTTCTTTCTTCTTTCTTCTTTCTTCTTTCTTCTTTCTTCTTTCTTCTTTCTTCTTTCTTCTTTCTTCTTTCTTCTTTCTTCTTTCTTCTTTCTTCTTTCTTCTTTCTTCTTTCTTCTTTCTTCTTTCTTCTTTCTTCTTTCTTCTTCTTCTTTCTTCTTTCTTCTTTCTTCTTTTCTTCTTTCTTCTTTCTTCTTTCTTCTTTCTTCTTTCTTTTTTCTTTCTTTCTTTCTTCTTTCTTCTTTCTTCTTTCTTCTTTCTTCTTTCTTCTTTCTTCTTTCTTCTTTCTTCTTTCTTCTTTCTTCTTTCTTCTTTCTTCTTTCTTCTTCTTTCTTCTTTCTTCTTTCTTCTTTCTTCTTTCTTCTTTCTTCTTTCTTCTTTCTTCTTTCTTCTTTCTTCTTTCTTCTTTCTTCTTTCTTCTTTCTTCTTTCTTTTCTTTCTTCTTTCTTCTTTCTTCTTCTTCTTTCTTCTTCTTCTTCTTCTTTCTTCTTCTTTCTTCTTCTTCTTTCTTCTTCTTCTTCTTCTTTCTTCTTCTTCTTTCTTCTTCTTTCTTCTTCTTTCTTCTTCTTTCTTCTTCTTTCTTCTTCTTTCTTCTTCTTTCTTCTTCTTTCTTCTTCTTTCTTCTTCTTTCTTTCTTCTTCTTTCTTCTTCTTCTTCTTCTTTCTTCTTCTTCTTCTTCTTCTTCTTCTTCTTCTTCTTTCTTCTTCTTTCTTCTTTCTTTCTTCTTCTTTCTTCTTCTTTCTTCTTCTTCTTCTTCTTTCTTTCTTCTTTCTTCTTCTTCTTTCTTCTTCTTTCTTCTTCTTTCTTCTTCTTCTTCTTCTTTTCTTCTTCTTCTTCTTTCTTCTTCTTCTTCTCTTCTTTCTTTCTTTCTTTCTTTCTTTCTTCTTTCTTTCTTTCTTTCTTCTTTCTTTCTTTCTTTTCTTTCTTTTTCTTTCTTCTTCTTTCTTCTTCTTTCTTCTTCTTCTTTCTTTTCTTCTTTCTTCTTTCTTCTTTCTTCTTTCTTCTTTCTTCTTTCTTCTTTCTTATTTCTTCTTTCTTCTTTCTTCTTTCTTCTTTCTTCTTTCTTCTTCCTTCTTCTTCTTCTTTCTTCTTTCTTCTTTCTTCTTCTTCTTTCTTCTTTCTTCTTTCTTCTTTCTTCTTTCTTCTTTCTTCTTCTTTCTTCTTTCTTCTTTCTTCTTTCTTCTTCTTTCTTCTTTCTTCTTTCTTCTTTCTTCTTTCTTCTTCTTCTTTCTTCTTTCTTCTTTCTTCTTTCTTCTTTCTTCTTTCTTCTTTCTTCTTTCTTCTTTCTTCTTTCTTCTTTCTTCTTTCTTCTTTCTTTCTTCTTTCTTCTTTCTTCTTTCTTCTTTCTTCTTTCTTCTTTCTTCTTTCTTCTTTTCTTCTTTCTTCTTTCTTCTTTCTTTCTTTCTTCTTTCTTCTTTCTTCTTTCTTCTTTCTTCTTTCTTCTTTCTTCTTTCTTCTTTCTTCTTTTCTTCTTTCTTCTTTCTTCTTTCTTCTTTCTTCTTTCTTCTTTCTTCTTTTCTTCTTTCTTCTTTCTTCTTTCTTCTTTCTTCTTTCTTCTTTCTTCTTTCTTCTTTCTTCTTTCTTCTTTCTTCTTTCTTCTTTCTTCTTTCTTCTTTCTTCTTTCTTCTTTCTTCTTTCTTCTTTCTTCTTTCTTCTTTCTTCTTTCTTCTTTCTTCTTTCTTCTTTCTTCTTTCTTCTTTCTTCTTTTTCTTCTTTCTTTCTTTCTTCTTTCTTCTTTCTTCTTTCTTCTTTCTTCTTTCTTCTTTCTTCTTTCTTCTTTCTTCTTTCTTCTTTCTTCTTCTTCTTTCTTCTTTCTTCTTTCTTCTCTCTTCTTTCTTCTTTCTTCTTTCTTCTTTCTTCTTTCTTCTTTCTTCTTTCTTCTTTCTTCTTTCTTCTTTCTTCTTTCTTCTTTCTTCTTTCTTCTTTCTTCTTTCTTCTTTCTTCTTTCTTCTTTCTTCTTTTCTTCTTTCTTCTTTCTTCTTTCTTCTTTCTTCTCTTTCTTCTTTCTTCTTTCTTCTTTTCTTCTTTCTTCTTTCTTCTTTCTTCTTTTCTTCTTTCTTCTTTCTTCTTTCTTCTTTCTTCTTTCTTCTTTCTTCTTTCTTCTTTCTTCTTTCTTCTTTCTTCTTTCTTCTTTCTTCTTTCTTCTTTCTTCTTTCTTCTTCTTCTTTCTTCTTTCTTCTTTCTTCTTTCTTCTTTCTTCTTTCTTCTTTCTTCTTTCTCCTTTCTTCTTCTTCTTTCTTCTTTCTTCTTTCTTCTTCTTCTTTCTTCTTTCTTTCTTCATTCTTTCTTCTTTCTTTCTTCTTTCTTCTTCTTTCTTTCTTCTTTCTTTCTTCTTTCTTTCTTCTTTCTTTTTTTCTTTCTTCTTTCTTTCTTCTTTCTTTCTTCTTTCTTTCTTCTTTCTTTCTTCTTTCTTTCTTCTTTCTTTCTTTCTTTCTTTCTTCTTTCTTTCTTCTTTCTTTCTTCTTTCTTTCTTCTTTCTTTCTTCTTTCTTTCTTCTTTCTTTCTTCTTTCTTTCTTCTTTCTTTCTTCTTTCTTTCTTCTTTCTTTCTTCTTTCTTTCTTCTTTCTTTCTTCTTTCTTTCTTCTTTCTTTCTTCTTTCTTTCTTCTTTCTTTCTTCTTTCTTTCTTCTTTCTTTCTTCTTTCTTTCTTCTTTCTTTCTTCTTTCTTTCTTCTTTCTCTTCTTTCTTCTTCTTTCTTCTTTCTTTCTTCTTTCTTTCTTCTTTCTTTCTTCTTTCTTTCTTCTTTCTTTCTTCTTTCTTTCTTCTTTTTCTTTCTTCTTTCTTTCTTCTTTCTTTCTTCTTTCTTTCTTCTTTTCTTTCTTCTTTCTTTCTTCTTTCTTTCTTCTTTCTTTCTTCTTTCTTTCTTCTTTCTTTCTTCTTTCTTCTTCTTTCTTCTTTCTTCTTCTTCTTTCTTCTTCTTCTTTTCTTCTTCTTCTTCTTTTTCTTCTTCTTCTTCTTTTCTTCTTCTTCTTCTTTTTCTTCTTCTTCTTCTTTTTCTTCTTCTTCTTCTTTTTCTTCTTCTTCTTCTTTTTCTTCTTCTTCTTCTTTTCTTCTTCTTCTTCTTTTTCTTCTTCTTCTTCTTTTTCTTCTTCTTCTTCTTTTTCTTCTTCTTCTTCTTTTTCTTCTTCTTCTTCTTTTTCTTCTTCTTCTTCTTTTTCTTCTTCTTCTTCTTTTTCTTCTTCTTCTTCTTTTTCTTCTTCTTCTTCTTTTTCTTCTTCTTCTTCTTTTCTTCTTCTTCTTCTTTTTCTTTCTTCTTCTTCTTTTTCTTCTTCTTCTTCTTTTTCTTCTTCTTCTTCTTTTTCTTCTTCTTCTTCTTCTTCTTTTTCTTCTTCTTCTTCTTTTTTCTTCTTCTTCTTCTTTTTCTTCTTCTTCTTCTTTTTCTTCTTCTTCTTCTTTTCTTCTTCTTCTTCTTTTCTTCTTCTTCTTCTTTTTCTTCTTCTTCTTCTTTTTCTTCTTCTTCTTCTTTTTCTTCTTCTTCTTCTTTTTCTTCTTCTTCTTCTTTTTCTTCTTCTTCTTCTTTTTCTTCTTCTTCTTCTTTTTCTTCTTCTTCTTCTTTTTCTTCTTCTTCTTCTTTTCTTCTTCTTCTTCTTTTCTTCTTCTTCTTCTTTTTCTTCTTCTTCTTCTTTTTCTTCTTCTTCTTCTTTTTCTTCTTCTTCTTCTTTTTCTTCTTCTTCTTCTTTTTCTTCTTCTTCTTCTTTTCTTCTTCTTCTTCTTTTTCTTCTTCTTCTTCTTTTCTTCTTCTTCTTCTTTTTCTTCTTCTTCTTCTTTTTCTTCTTCTTCTTCTTTTTCTTCTTCTTCTTCTTTTTCTTCTTCTTCTTCTTTTTCTTCTTCTTCTTTTTTCTTCTTCTTCTTCTTCTTCTTCTTCTTCTTCTTTTCTTCTTTTCTTCTTCTTTTTCTTCTTCTTTTTCTTCTTCTTCTTCTTCTTTTTCTTCTTCTTTTTCTTCTTCTTTTTCTTCTTCTTTTTCTTCTTCTTTTTCTTCTTCTTTTTCTTCTTCTTTTTCTTCTTTTTCTTCTTCTTTTTCTTCTTCTTTTCTTCTTCTTTTTCTTGTTCTTTTCTTCTTCTTCTCCTTGTTCCTTTCTTCTTGTCCTTGTTCTTCTCCTTGTTCCTTTCTTCTTGTCCTTGTTCTTCTCCTTGTTCCTTTCTTCTTGTCCTTGTTCTTCTCCTTGTTCCTTTCTTCTTGTCCTTGTTCTTCTCCTTGTTCCTTTCTTCTTGTCCTTGTTCTTCTCCTTGTTCCTTTCTTCTTGTCCTTCTTCTTCTCCTTGTCCTTGTCCTTCTTGTCCTTGTCCTTGTCCTTCTTGTCCTTGTCCTTGTCCTTCTTGTCCTTGTCCTTGTCCTTCTTGTCCTTGTCCTTGTCCTTCTTGTCCTTGTCCTTGTCCTTGTTGTCCTTGCCCTTCTTCTTGTCCTTGTCCTTCTTGTCCTTGCCCTTCTTCTTGTTCTTGTCCTTCTTGTCCTTGCCCTTCTTCTTGTTCTTGTCCTTCTTGTCCTTGCCCTTCCTGTTCTTGTCCTTCTTGTCCTTGCCCTTCTTCTTGTTCTTTTCCTTCTTGTCCTTGCCCTTCTTCTTGTTCTTGTCCTTCTTCTTGCCCTTCTTCTTGTTCTTGTCCTTCTTCTTGCCCTTCTTCTTGTTCTTGTCCTTCTTCTTGCCCTTCTTCTTGTTCTTGTCCTTCTTCTTGCCCTTCTTCTTGTTCTTGTCCTTCTTCTTGCCCTTCTTCTTTTCTTGTCCTTCTTCTTGCCCTTCTTCTTGTTCTTGTCCTTCTTCTTGTCCTTCTTCTTGTCCTTCTTCTTGTTCTTGCCCTTCTTCTTGTTCTTGTCCTTCTTCTTGTCCTTCTTCTTGTTCTTGTCCTTCTTCTTGTCCTTCTTCTTGTTCTTGTCCTTCTTCTTGTCCTTCTTCTTGTTCTTGTCCTTCTTCTTGTCCTTCTTCTTGTTCTTGTCCTTCTTCTTGTCCTTCTTCTTGTTCTTGTCCTTCTTCTTGTCCTTCTTCTTGTTCGTGTCCTTCTTCTTGTCCTTCTTCTTGTTCTTGTCCTTCTTCTTGTCCTGCTTCTTGTCCTTCTTCTTGTTCTTGTCCTTCTTGTCCTTCTTCTTGTTCTTGTCCTTCTTCTTGTCCTTCTTCTTCTTCTTGTCCTTGTTCTTGTCCTTCTTCTTGTCCTTCTTCTTGTTCTTGTCCTTCTTCTTGTCCTTCTTCTTGTTCTTGCCCTTCTTCTTGTCCTTCTTCTTGTTCTTGTCCTTCTTCTTGTCCTTCTTCTTGTTCTTGTCCTTCTTCTTGTCCTTGTTCTTGTTCTTGTCCTTCTTCTTGTCCTTGTCCTTGTTCTTGTCCTTCTTGTCCTCCTTGTCCTTGTTCTTGTCCTTCTTCTTGTCCTCCTTGTCCTTGTTCTTGTCCTTCTTCTTGTCCTCCTTGTCCTTGTTCTTGTCCTTCTTCTTGTCCTTCTTCTTGTCCTTGTTCTTGTCCTTGTTCTTGTCCTTCTTCTTGTCCTCCTTGTCCTTGTTCTTGTCCTTGTTCTTGTCCTTCTTCTTGTCCTTGTTCTTGTCCTTCTTCTTGTCCTCCTTGTCCTTGTTCTTGTCCTTGTTCTTGTCCTTCTTCTTGTCCTCCTTGTCCTTGTTCTTGTCCTTCTTCTTGTCCTCCTTGTCCTTGTTCTTGTCCTTCTTCTTGTCCTCCTTGTCCTTGTTCTTGTTCCTTCTTCTTGTCCTCCTTGTCCTTGTTCTTGTTCCTTCTTCTTGTCCTCCTTGTCCTTGTTCTTGTTCCTTCTTCTTGTCCTCCTTGTCCTTGTTCTTGTTCCTTCTTCTTGTCCTCCTTGTCCTTGTTCTTGTTCCTTCTTCTTGTCCTCCTTGTCCTTGTTCTTGTTCCTTCTTCTTGTCCTCCTTGTCCTTGTTCTTGTTCCTTCTTCTTGTCCTCCTTGTCCTTGTTCTTGTTCCTTCTTCTTGTCCTCCTTGTCCTTGTTCTTGTTCCTTCTTCTTGTCCTCCTTGTCCTTGTTCTTGTTCCTTCTTCTTGTCCTCCTTGTCCTTGTTCTTGTCCTCCTTCTTGTCCTCCTTGTCATTGTTCTTGTTCCTTCTTGTTCTTCTTGTTCTTGTCCTTGTTCTTGTTCTTCTTGTTCTTGTTCTTGTTCCTTCTTGTTCTTCTTGTTCTTGTTCTTGTTCCTTCTTGTTCTTCTTGTCCTTGTTCTTGTTCCTTCTTGTTCTTCTTGTTCTTGTTCTTGTTCCTTCTTGTTCTTCTTGTTCTTGTTCTTGTTCCTTCTTGTTCTTCTTGTTCTTGTTCTTGTTCCTTCTTGTTCTTCTTGTTCTTGTTCTTGTTCCTTCTTGTTCTTCTTGTTCTTGTTCTTCTTGTTCTTGTTCTTCTTGTTCTTGTTCTTGTTCCTTCTTGTTCTTCTTGTTCCTTCTTCTTCTTCTTGTTCTTGTTCTTGTTCCTTCTTGTTATTCTTGTTCTTGTTCTTGTTCCTTCTTGTTCTTCTTGTTCTTGTTCTTGTTTCTTCTTGTTCTTCTTGTTCTTGTTCTTGTTCCTTCTTGTTCTTCTTGTTCTTGTTCTTGTTCCTTCTTGTTCTTCTTGTTCTTCTTCTTGTTCCTTCTTGTTCTTCTTGTTCTTGTTCTTGTTCCTTCTTGTTCTTGTTCTTGTTCCTTCTTGTTCTTCTTGTTCTTCTTCTTGTTCCTTCTTGTTCTTCTTGTTCTTCTTCTTGTTCCTTCTTGTTCTTCTTGTTCTTGTTCTTGTTCCTTTTTGTTCTTCTTGTTCTTCTTCTTCTTCCTTCTTGTTCTTCTTGTTCTTCTTGTTCTTCTTGTTCTTCTTGTTCTTGTTCTTGTTCCTTCTTGTTCTTCTTGTTCTTGTTCTTGTTCCTTCTTGTTCTTCTTCTTCTTCTTCTTCTTCTTCTTCTTCTTCCTTCTTCGTTCTTCTTGTTCTTCTTCTTCTTCCTTCTTGTTCTTCTTGTTCTTCTTCTTCTTCCTTCTTGTTCTTCTTGTTCTTCTTCTTCTTCCTTCTTGTTCTTCTTGTTCTTCTTCTTCCTTCTTGTTCTTTTTGTTCTTCTTCTTCTTCCTTCTTCGTTCTTCTTGTTTTTCTTCTTCTTCCTTCTTCGTTCTTCTTGTTCTTCTTCTTCCTTCTTCGTTCTTCTTGTTCTTCTTCTTCTTCCTTCTTCGTTCTTCTTGTTCTTCTTCTTCTTCCTTCTTCGTTCTTCTTCTTCCTTCTTCTTCCTTCTTCGTTCTTCTTGTTCTTCTTCTTCCTTCTTCGTTCTTCTTGTTCTTCTTCTTCCTTCTTCGTTCTTCTTGTTCTTCTTCTTCTTCCTTCTTCGTTCTTCTTGTTGTTCTTCTTCTTCCTTCTTCGTTCTTCTTGTTCTTCTTCTTCTTCCTTCTTCGTTCTTCTTGTTCTTCTTCTTCTTCCTTCTTCGTTCTTCTTGTTCTTCTTCTTCTTCCTTCTTCGTTCTTCTTGTGCTTCTTCTTCTTCCTTCTTCGTTCTTCTTGTGCTTCTTCTTCGTTCTTCTTGTTCTTCTTCTTCCTTCTTCGTTCTTCTTGTTCTTCTTCTTCTTCCTTCTTCGTTCTTCTTGTGCTTCTTCTTCTTCCTTCTTCGTTCTTCTTGTTCTTCTTCTTCTTCCTTCTTCGTTCTTCTTGTGCTTCTTCTTCTTCCTTCTTCGTTCTTCTTGTGCTTCTTCTTCTTCCTTCTTCGTTCTTCTTGTGCTTCTTCTTCTTCCTTCTTCGTTCTTCTTGTGCTTCTTCTTCTTCCTTCTTCGTTCTTCTTGCTTCTTCTTCTTCCTTCTTCGTTCTTCTTGCTTCTTCTTCTTCCTTTTTTTTCATTTTTTTTTAAATTTTACTTATTATTATTATTATTATTATTATTATTATTATTATTATTATTATTATTATTTTTAATATTTATAAAAATGAAGTGGACGGTCGGACGGTTATACTTTTTTATAGCGGCCGGATTCACAGCAGTGGGGGCCTCATCTTCTGACCACCGTCCTCCCTTCATAGTGAGAATGTGCGGTGTTCGTACTTTAGTTAGAGAATATTGGTAATACGAACCAGAGGAATGGCAATAGCTAAAGAACGGTTCATATGTAAAAAGAGACGTGGGTGGTGGGAAATCGGTTGGCCGTAGGGATCGGTTCGACAGGTAGACTGCTAGAGTAGGAGCGAGATTCAGAAGTTGCAAGGAGCTGGTCCTCCTTAATTGACAACTCGACGGTCCTGTCGTAGGCGTTGGAGAGGAAGAAGATGTATTGGGCGCGCTGACATCGTTGTCACGGCACTGGGGCAAAAAAACGTATACGTAGACAAAATACAACACAAAACACATACACAGCCTCGGAAGTTATTAATCATAGAGATATTAATCATTACTTGCCACGTGCATTACCGGCATAAAGAACTAAGGGGGAGCCGCCCGTTGGAAGGTTAACTACGTTTCAGTACCGCTTGTTAGTAAGTGCTTTATGAGTGGGGAAGTAATTTATTCGTATAGTCGAATGACAGTGTAGTTCTAGTCAATAATAAGAGTAACGGACGTAACGGTCTTTATTGGCATTCAGGATTGGACAATAATCATCATAACGGTTGTGTAATAATTACAGTCGTGAGGACTTTTATCATGTTCCTGGCAGTTTCGTTATATACTACCGTGCCTCTGAGTTGTCAGTTCTCAGCTATCTACTTGCCGGGATTAAAGTGTCGATTGGGCATCGGCGCGGCTTCTAACGAAGTCTCTCAGATCGGAGTGTATTAATATAAAGGTACTAGGTCCGGGCCCGGTGAGTGACCGGGTACTATGAATTACCTAATCAACGACAGCGGCCTGCTGCACGTCGATCCTCAGTTGCATTTCGAGTTTCAAGTTTCTGTTGAAGGCCTAATGATGCCTCTCCATCTAGTAAGTGTGGCTGACTGATTAAAGCTGTTGACGCACTGAGAGTCCGCTAATCAAGGCTAGATAACCTGTTAGATCACTATTATCAATATAATAATCTATGATAGCGGTCAACTTGACTACACTCTATCAGCAGTACTCAGCTACAGCTTTAATAAGAAAAGGCGCCAACCGTGCAGAACTTGACACGCCACGCAACTTGACTTGCCGGATCATAAGTAATGGCTCTACCAACGCACCGTTACTCCGATACGGCCGACGGTCCTTAAGTATTAATTAAGATTCATGATTATTCAAGTTCCAACAATATTCAATGATTCAGTCGTGACCGGTAGTAGTATTATTAGTATTAATTCCGAGCAACAGCTGAGCGGCGGGAAGCCTTGATGAAGAGATTAATAAATAAATAAATAAATAAATAAATAAATAAATAAATAAATAAATAAAATTTAAAAAAAAGTTTGAAAAAAAAATCAAAAAACAAGGTGCCACCGTAAAAATGGAACTGAG
>WBZZ01003896.1:85000-95000 GCA_019918135.1 Paulinella micropora
AATCTCAGCCATTCATTTTGGAGCTACTTTATCATTACATTCAAATTTCAATATTTCGACTGTATCCCTAAAATAGAGCTCGTGACAGAATCAGCCTCTAAGCCCCTCTGGCACAACTCTTAGAGCCTTGGAGCATTCTCAGCCATTCATTTTGGCACTACTTTGCCAAAATCTTCGTACATCATTTGTTCCCTACCTAAAGCGCGGCGTCCCGAGGTTGTGCATACCAAAAAATCTGCCTCTCAACCCTTCTGGCACAACTTTGGGAGCCTTGGAGCATTCCCAGCCATTCATTTTGGTGCCGGCTAGTTCGCGTCGGGTACGTACAATTACAGGGCTTGGGTTCCCGGGGGGAGGGCCCCCCGGACCTTCCCTTTCCACAGTTGGCGGGTACGTTCAAATGCCGGAGGTAACCGGCATAAACCCTGTTGGCACAACTCTTAGAGCCTTGAAGCATTCTCAGCCATTCATTTTGGTGCCGGCTAATTCGCGTGGGGTACATACAATTGCAGGGCTGGGGTTCCCGGGGGTAGGGCCCCCCGGACCCCCCCTTCCCCGTCGACAGGGTACGTTCCATTGCCGGAGGTACCAGCAGAACGCAAGTGTAAGCTCTGGTGGCACAAAAACCTAAAATATCTGGTTTTTGTGCCACCCGGCATCACATTTTTTGGATCTTCGAAGAGAGCTCACCGAGAGGTGTCGGGTACACCAAACATCAGCCTGGTGTGCGCGAACGGCGCCTGGTAGCGCAAAACCTAAATTTTATTGTTTTTACGCCACCCGGCGAAGCAATTTTTATATTTTCGAAGAGAGCTCATCAAAAAGTGGAAGTGTCAGGAACACCAAATATCAGCCGCTAAATCCCTCTGGTGTGCGCAAACGGTGCCTGGTGGCAAAAAACCTCAATTTTCTGGTGTGGGTGCCACCCGCGACCAAAGCGGGTACGTGAAATTGCAGGGCTGGGCTGTGGTTCCCGGGCAGAGTGCAGCCCGGACACCCCCTTCCCCGTCGACAGGGTAGGTTCAATTGCCGGATATACCGGCAAGTACTCCCAAAAAAACAAGGAATTTTGGCATTCAAGACACTCCCCTAACGCAAATATTTGCGTGAATTCCAAAAAAATTATACCAGCATCAACATCGAGTCTGGGGCTAGCCACCCTGTCAATACGAGCTCCCAACTCCTCCTGCTTCTTCACGCAAACCATGATTTATTCCGACGAGAGTGCAGAAAATAGGCTAAAAAACAAGGAAGTTCGCATTCAGGACACTCCCCTAACGCAAATATTTGCGTGAATTCCAAACAAACTATACCAGCATCAAGATCGAGTCTGGGGCTAGCAACCTGCAAATATGAGCTCCAACCCCTCCTGGTTCACACAAACCATGATTTATTCCGACAGGGGTGCAAAATAATAATAATAATAATAATAATAATAATAATAATAATAATAATAATAATAATAATAATAATAATAATAATAATAATAGTGCTTCTCTGTCAATGGCTGATGCATTTCTGCACATGCGCCTCCATCGTCTCACCCGTGAGGGGAGTACGAAGAATTGACGATAAGCTCTAATGACACCCCCGCAAGGGCAGTTCCAACACTTCCAGACGGGCTGGTATGTTCAATGAAAATACTGGTCCAGAAATAGACCGGTATGTTCAATGAAAATACTGGTGGCACCGACGGGAATCGAACTGGCGACAGGGCCCAGATGGTAGAACTTGACCACTGGGCTATCACGGTGTCCATAATAATAATAATAATAATAATAATAATAATAATAATATACTTCCTCTAAGGCATACTGATGCAGTTGATGGCACGATCCGTTTCCGGACATGAGCCTCCATGCCCTTGTTCGAGGTGCTCCATCCCCACCTAGTCAGTCTCTCGACTGATTATAGGGGCCACCGATGGAGCTCCTGAGGGCAAGACTACACTAAGCCGAGGTTATTCCGCAGTCCCAACAACCTCTTGCAAAACGTTGCCGCATGTGCAAGTGCGTACACCAAGCATGGTTGCTAGAACTACCTCAAAACCCCACCCATAACAATTTGGTATCCGCTGGGTCCACGGGCTATCAACCGGCATAGCGGAGTTTAAGATCTTCGACAGGCGCCCAACGACCCTCCTCCCCAGCATCATCCACCAAATGGTTTTGAGTTGGCATCACAGTTTAACGCCGCAAGGCCATTGGGCTGGAGCTCTGATAAACAAGCGTGACGAACTTTTTATCATCAGGTGTTACCCTCAAATATATCACAGTCAACACTCCGAGAAGAAAGATATACTTCCTCTAAGGCATACTGATGCAGCTGATGGCACGATCCGTTTCCAGACATGAGCCTCCATGCCCTTGTTCGAGGTGCTCCATCCCCACCTAGTCAGTCTCTCGACTGATTATAGGGGCGACCGATGGAGCTAAATAATAATAATAATAATAATAATAACAATAATAATAATAATAATAATAATAATAATAATAATAATAATAATAATAATAATAATAATGACTTTTGGCATTCAGGACACTCCCCTAAAGCAAATATTTGCGTGAATTCCAAACAAACTAAATCAGCATCAAGATCGAGTCTGGGGCTAGCCACCCTGCAAATATGAGCTCCAACCCCTCCTGGTTCACACAAACCATGATTTATTCCGACAGGGTGCAAAAAAAACAAAAAAAAAAAAAAAAAAAAAAAAAAAAAAAAAAAGGCATTCAGGACACTCCCCCAACGCGAATATTTGCGTGAATTCCAAAAAAATTATACCAGCATCATGATCGAGTCTGCGGCTAGCCACCCTGTCAATACGAGCTCCCAACTCCTCCTGCTTCACGCAAACCATGATTTATTCCGACGAGGGTGCAGAAAATAGGCTAAAAAAAAGGAATTTTGGTATTCAGGACACTCCCCTAACGCAAATATTTGCGTGAATTCCAAACAAACTATATCAGCATCAAGATCGAGTCTGGAGCTAGCCACCCGGCAAATATGAGCTCCAACCCCTCCTGGTTCACACAAACCATGATTTATTCCAACAGGGGTGCAAAAAAAAAAAAAAAAAAAAAAAAAAAAAAAAAAAAAAAAAAAAAAAAAAAAAAAAAAAAAAAAAAAAAGGCATTCAGGACACTCCCCTAAGCAAATATTTGCGTGAATTCCAAAAAAATTCTACCAGCATCAACATCGAGTCTGGGGCTAGCCGCCCTGTCAATACGAGCTCCCAACTCCTCCTGCTTCACGCAAACCATGATTTATTTCGACGAGAGTGCAGAAAATAGGCTAAAAAAACAAGGAATTTTCGCATTCAGGACACTCCCCTAACGCAAATATTTGCGTGAATTCCAAACAAACTATATCAGCATCAAGATCGAGTCTGCTGCTAACCGCCCTGCAAATATGAGCTCCAAACCCTCCTGGTTCACACAAACCATGATTTATTCCGACAGGGATGCGAAAAAAGGAAGTTTGGCATTCAGGACACTCCCCTAGCGCAAATATTTGCGTGAATCCAAAAAAATTATACCAGCATCAACATCGAGTCTGGCGCTAGCCACCCTGTCAATATGAGCTCCCAACTCCTCCTGGCTCCCACAAACCATGATGTATTCCGACAGGAGGTGCAAAAATGGGGTGAAAAAACAAGGAATTTTTACATTCAGACACTCCCCTAACGCAAATATTTGCGTGAATTCCAAAAAAATTACACCAGCATCAACACCGAGTCTGGGGCTAGCCACCCTGCAAATATGAGCTCCCAAATCCTCCTGGTTCTCACAAACCACGAGTTATAGGGACAGGGGCGCGGAAATGCGGGGGTGGTGGGGTACACATTTTTCCCCTCCCCCCAAACTCCCCAGCCCCTACTCCCAACACCTTTCGGGAATAATAATAATAATAACAACAACATCAACAATAGTAGCAGTAGAGGTAGCAGCAGGAGCAGCAGCAGCAGCAGTAGCAGTAGTAATAGTAGTAGTAGTGGTAGTAGTGGTAGTAGTGGTAGTAGTGGTAGTAGTAGTAGTAGTAGTAGTAGTAGCAGTAGTAGTAGTAGTAGTAGTAGTAGTAGTAGTAGTAGTAGTAGTAATAGTAGTAGTAGTAGTAGTATTTGTTTGTATACATGCATGCGCGTTTACCGATTGATGGTCATGATTGGACCAAAGACTTCCTCTTTCCAAATCTACACGCACAATATTTACAAGGTGGGAAATTCCTTGTTCCTGAACATTCGCTTCAAGCGCTTCGTTCTCAACCAGTGCTTAGGCCCATTCTACCCCACCCCAAATTTTGGGTTTTGGGTGTGGAAGTGCCACCGCAGGCCGTGTTTTTCAGGCCGCAAAGCCAGAAAGTGGCGCCAGAACCCCCCCCCCCCCCTTTAAAAATAGGGGTGTAAAACAACTCTTGTTTTGATGATTTGCTTGTTAATGAGCCTCGACACAAGTTCTGGATTCAATAACTGTTTCAAGACAAAGCATTTGGAGTCGTTATTTACTGTACTCAAGGATTAGGAACTTCTCATGGCTATCTATTTGTTCTGTCTGTTATGTTTAGCTATCACGAGTGTTTGTTTAGCTATAGAAATGTGCTGTGTTTGTGTAAACTCACCTTCATGTTGTCTGTCACGTCGGCGAAGACAGTGGGTTGCAAGTAACAACCCTAATGATAGCGATATTAGAATAAAATCATATGACTGTCTTGAAATAGAATAATGGTCATGAAAAACAGTATTTTGAATAGAAATGAAATGGCATGCTAGTAGTTACAATATCAGTAATGTTGATAATGATAATAGTGACGTTGGAAAAGAAAGTGGGTTGTAAGTAGCAGCCCTAACGAGAGTAATGACAGTAACAATAATAATAATAATAATAATAATAATAATAATAATAATAATAATAATAATAATAATAATAATAATAATAATAGTAATGATAACTAGGGGCTGCGCCAACACCTTAAAGCACGGTGTGCGGTGCGCGAACGCACCGCACCCCCCCCCCCCCCCCCCCCCCCCCCTAATCTTCTTTCCATCGTCGCTTTTCCTCTCATTCTCACATGCACAACTTTTACAGCCTTGGAGCAATCTCAGCCATTAATTTTGGCACTACTTTGTCATTACATTCGAATTTCATAAATTCAACTATATCCCTAAAAAAGAGCTCGTGCTTGCGAAAACACAAAGAATCAGCCTCTAAGCCCCTCTGGCACAACTCTTAGAGCCTTGGAGCATTCTCAACAGATCATTTTGGCACTACTTTGCCAGAATCTCGTAAATATTTTTTTCAACTGGTTCACTACCAACAGCGCGTCCCGAGGTTGTAAAAACCAAAAAATCAGCCTCTCAAGCGTTCTCGCCCACCTTTTAAAGCCCCGGAGCATTCTCAGTCATTCATTTTGATGCCGGCTAGTTCGCTTCGGGTACGTACAATTACAGGGCTTGGGTTCCCTTCCCTTTCCACAGTTGACAGGGTACGTTCAATTGCCCGGAGGACCAGCAAAAACCCTGCTGGCACAACCTTTAGAGCCTTGGAGCATTCTCAGCCATTCATTTTTGGTGCCGGCTAATTCGCGTGGGGTACGTACAATTGCAGGGCTGGGGTTCCCGGGGGGAGGGACCCCCGGACCCCAACTTCCCCGTCGACAGGGTACATTTAATGCATGGAGGTACCGGCAAGTACCTCTATCGACGTTTTGTGAGACTTATCTAAGCTGCTATTCTTTAATCTATCTACCTATCTATCTATGTATCTATCTATCTATCTATCTATCTATCTATCTATCTATCTATCTATCTATCTATCTATCTATCTATCTATCTATCTATATATCTATCTATCTAAGCACTCTCCTATGGTCGGGCTGTTATTCTTTCATGTTTCTATCTATCTATCTATCTACTGCTAAAAACAATGAATTTTGGCATGCAGGACCCTCTCTAACGCAAATATTTGCGTGAATTCTAAAAAAAATTATATCAGCATCAACATCGAGTCTGGGGCTAGCCACCCTGCAAATACGAGCTCCCAATTCCTCCTAGTTCCCACAAACCATGCAGGTGCAGAAAATAGGCAAAAAAAAAAAAAAAAAAAAAAAAAAAAGGAATTTTGGTAATTAGGACACCCCCCTAACGCAAATATTTGTGTGAATTAAAAAAAACTATACTTATTCCAACGGAGTGCCTAAATGGGGTGGGGGGCCCGGGGGGGGGGGGACACAATTTCCTGATCCCCCCCCCCCCCCCCCCCCCCCCAACCCCCACCCCCTTCCCAACACCTTCCAGGGATAATAATATTAATAATAATGATAATAATAGTGCTTCTCTGTCAATGGCTGATGCAAATCTGCGCCTCCATTGTCTCACCCGTGAGGGGAGTACGAAGAATTGACGATAAGCTCTAATGACACCCCCTAATGACACCCCCGCAAGGGCAGTTCCAACACTTCCAGGCGGACCGGTATGTTCAATGAAAATACTGGTGGCACCGACGGGAATCGAACTGGCGACAGGGCCAATAATGATAATAATAATAATAGTAATAATAATAATAATAATAATAATAATAATGATAGTGATAGTGCTTCTCTGTCAATGGCTGATGCATTTCTGCACATGCGCCTCCATCGTCTCACCCGTGAGGGGAGTACGAAGAATTGACGATAAGCTCTAATGACACCCCCGCAAGGGCAGTTCCAACACTTCCAGACGGGCCGGTATGTTCAATGAAAATACTGGTCCAGAAATAGACCGGTATGTTCAATGAAAATACTGGTGGCACCGACGGGAATCGAACTGGCGACAGGGCCCAGATGGTAGAACTTGACCACTGGGCTATCACGGTGTCCTAATGATAGTGATAATAATAATAATACTAAATCTGAGGCGTACTGATGCAGCTAATGGCATATCCTCAACGGACATAAGCCTCCAATACCCTTGTTCGAGGTCCTCCACCCCCCCGTGTCAGTCTCTCGCCTGATGATCGGGGCCACCGATGGAGCTCCTGAGGGCAAGACTGCACTAAGCCGAGGTTATTCCGCAGTCCCAGCAACCTCTTGCAAGACGTCACCGAATGTGCAAGTGCATACACCAAGCGCGGTTGCTAGAGCTGCCTCGAAACCCCACCCATAACAATCTGGTGTCTGCTGGGTCCTGGGCTATCAACCAGCATATGCGGAGTTTAAGATCTTTTACGCGCGCAACGACCCTCCTCCCCAGCATCTACCACCAAAGGGTTATGAGTTGGCGTCACAGTTTAACGCCTTGAGGCCATTGGGCTGGAACTCTGTTTAGCAAGTGTGACTAGGTTTTTTCATCGGGATTTCCCTCAAATATGTCACAGTCAACACTCCAAGGCAGATTTACTATATCTGAGGCGTACTGATGCAGCTAATGGCATATCCTCAACGGACATAAGCCTCCAATACCCTTGTTCGAGGTCCTCCACCCCCCCGTGTCAGTCTCTCGCCTGATGATCGGGGCCACCGATGGAGCTCCTGAGGGCAAGACTGCACTAAGCCGAGGTTATTCCGCAGTCCCAGCAACCTCTTGCAAGACGTCACCGAATGTGCAAGTGCATACACCAAGCGCGGTTGCTAGAGCTGCCTCGAAACCCCACCCATAACAATCTGGTGTCTGCTGGGTCCTGGGCTATCAACCAGCATATGCGGAGTTTAAGATCTTTTACGCGCGCAACGACCCTCCTCCCCAGCATCTACCACCAAAGGGTTGTGAGTTGGCGTCACAGTTTAACGCCTTGAGGCCATTGGGCTGGAACTCTGTTTAGCAAGTGTGACTAGGTTTTTTCATCGGGATTTCCCTCAAATATGTCACAGTCAACACTCCAAGGTAATAATAATAATAATAATAATAATAATAATAATAATAATAATAATAATAGAAGTAATAATAATAATAACTAGGGGTTGCGCCAATACCTGAAAGGATGGTTTGCGATGCGCTTCGCGCACCCCCCCCCCCCCCCCCCCCCCCCACCCCCCCTTGGGCTAGGGTTCCCGGGGGGTAGGGCCCCCCGGACCCCCCCTTTCCCGTCGACAGGGTAAGTTCAATCACCGGAGGTACCAGCAGAACGCAAGTGTAAGCTATGGTGGCAGAAAAACCTAAAATATCTGGTTTTTGTGCCACCCGCCACCAAAACTTTTTTATCTCCGAAGAGAGCATCGAGAGGTGTGGGGTACACCAAACATCAGCCTCAAACTCCCTCAGGTGTGCGCGCAAACGGCGCCTGGTGGCGCAAAAACCTCAAATTTCCGGTGTGTATGCCATCAAGAAGTGTCAGATGCACCAAATAACAGCCGCTAACTCCCTCAGGTGTGCGCAAACGGCGCCTGGTGGCACAAGACCTCAATTTTCTGTGGGTGCCACCCGCGACCAAAACGGGTACGTACAATCGCCCGGTTGGGTTCCCGGGGGGAGGGTCCCCCGGACACCCCCTTTCCCGTCGACAGGGTACGTTCAATTGCCGGAGGGCGGCTGGTGGGACAAGACCTCAATTTTCTGGTGTGGGTGTCACCCGCGACCAAAGCGGGTACGTACAATCGCCGGGCTTGGGTTCCCGGGGGAAGGGCCCCCCGGACCCCCCCTTCCCCGTCGACAGGGTACGTTCCATTGCCGGAGGCACCGGCAAGTACTGCTAAAAAACAAGGAAATTTGGCATTCAGGACACTCCCCTAACGCAAACATTTGCGTGAATTCAAAAAAAATTATATCAGCATCATGATCGAGTCTGCGGCTAGCCACCCTGCCAATATGAGCTCCCAACTCCTCCTGGTTCCCACAAACCATGATTTATTCCGATGGGAGAGCAGAAAATAGGCTTAAAAAACAAGGAATTTTGGCATTCAGGACACTCCCCTAACGCAAATATTTGCGTGAATTCCAAAAAAATTACATCAGCATCAAGATCGAGTCTGGGGCTAGCCACCCTGTCAATATGAGCTCCCAAGTCCTCCTGCTTCACACAAACCATGATTTATTCCGACAGGGGTGCGGAAAAATAAAGGAATCTTGGCATTCAGGACACTCCCCTAACGCAAATATTTGCGTGAATTCCAAAAATATTGTTTCAGCATCAAGATGAAGTCTGGGGCTAACCACCCTGCAAATATGAGTTCCCAACTCCTCCTGGTTCAAACCATCATTTATTCCGACAGGGGTGCCGAAATGCTGGGGGTGGGTGGACGGGGGGTACACAATTTTCATTTTCCCTCTCCCCCCAAACCCCCCATCCCCTTCCCAGCACCTTTCAGGGATAATGATAATAATAATAATAATAATAATAATAATAATAATAATAATAATAATAATAATAATAATAATAGTGCTTCTCTGTCAATGGCTGATGCATTTCTGCACATGCGCCTCCATCGTCTCACCCGTGAGGGGAGTACGAAGAATTGACGATAGGCTCTAATGACACCCCCGCAAGGGCAGTTCCAACACTTCCAGACGGACCGGTATGTTCAATGAAAATACTGGTCCAGACGGACCGGTATGTTCAATGAAAATACTGGTGGCACCGACGGGAATCGAACTGGCGACAGGGCCCAAATGGTAGAACTTGACCACTGGGCTATCACGGTGTCCAAAATAATAATAATAATAATAATAATTACTATATCTGAGGCGTACTGATGCAGCTAATGGCATATCCTCAACGGACATAAGCCTCCAATACCCTTGTTCGAGGTCCTCCAACCCCCCGTGTCAGTCTCTCGCCTGATGATCGGGGCCACCGATGGAGCTCCTGAGGGCAAGACTGCACTAAGCCGAGGTTATTCCGCAGTCCCAGCAACCTCTTGCAAGACGTCACCGAATGTGCAAGTGCATACACCAAGCGCGGTTGCTAGAGCTGCCTCGAAACCCCACCCATAACAATCTGGTGTCTGCTGGGTCCTGGGCTATCAACCAGCATATGCGGAGTTTAAGATCTTTTACGCGCGCAACGACCCTCCTCCCCAGCATCTACCACCA
>WBZZ01003897.1:0-5000 GCA_019918135.1 Paulinella micropora
TTTCCATATACCATTAATACTAGGATATGGACAAAAACAGAAACAAAATCGTCTGTGTCATTTTTGAATAATATGGCTGAATTGAAAACAACTGCTGATGCTACGGCAGATGCTAGACTGGTAAGTAAAAGGAGAATAAAATATAGAACTGGAATGGGTGTCCTAGCCCGATTTACTGCTCTATGGACAACGGATGATACAAAAGATTACTATTCATTTATTGGAATAGGAAATGACCTTAACGATGGATTTTATTTTTACAAAAATCAAGCAGGAATGAATATCGCGCATTGTGCGGGAGGTGTTGTAGATTATATTGACCAAGTAGATTGGGACGACCCTTGCGATGGAAATTATGCTATGCCAGACTTAGACTGGAGCAAAGGAAATGTATTTCAAATTCAATTTCAGTATCTTGGGTTTGGTGCTATTAAGTTTTACATTGACAATCCCATAACAGGATTATTTCAATTAGTTCATATGATTGAGTATGCGAATGCTAATAATGGTGTAAGCCGGCGAAATACAACATTACCTTTTACGGCAGTAATGAGAAATGATGCAAAGACTGGAATACAATCACTTAAAACAGCGAGTGCTAGTTTATTCATTGAGGGCTCAAATACTATTAATACCAGCATAACGAATACGGCGGAAGGGACTGAAGCAGGTAATATAACTGAAAGCCCCATTTTGAGTATCAGGAATAAAGCGCTATTCAATAATAGCCTAACCAACTATTCAAATGTCTTTCCTTCCTTGGTACGTATTACAAATGAAGATACTAAGTCAAATGTCGTCAGAATGGTATTGAATGGGACGCTAACAGGGGCTGGTTTTGCTGATGTTGATGCCACAACTTCAATCGTAGATACAGACACAAAAGCGACGGCCATCGCCAACGGAACGACAATTTTTAAGATTTATGTAAATGCCGCATCAACACAGCAGATTAATCTCAGAACTTATGACATTCAATTAACGCCTAGCGATATTTTAACATTCACACAAAAGGCAGTGTCGGCAGGTAGTGGTGGTAGTAATAATATTATCGCTAATTTTATAGAAGACCACTAGATATAGATATTTATGAGCATCGCTTTCATTCGCTACGCTCATTTTCGCTTGCTCATAAACATCGTAAAAAGAAAAAAAACGATGTTTGTAAAACACACGGGAGCGTAAGCGAGAGTGTGGATTTACAAATATCAGAGGTATTTTTTTACCGCATCTTTGTTATTAAAATAAGGTTGTTGAATTAAATATTCAAGGTATGGTTTATCAATCTTAGCAACATCTTCAATTTTCATTTTTTTATACTTTCCATATTGAAGAAAAACATCGGTTTGCTTGTTATTCTTCAATATACAACCTTCTCCTGTACATGTAGCATTCTCCATCTCTTCGCCGACCTTAGCCTTTATTTCGGTGATACCAGTCTCTTTCAAATCAGTTGCCTTGAATGGGGTGCTTGGCTCGTCATCAATTATTTTTTCCAATGGGATAACTACTTTAACATTATCATCTATGTTGGAAATTCCAACATTGGGTTTATATTGCTCATAGAAAGAAACAATGTCGGGTTTAGTCCATTTAATAGTTGGCTTTTTGACATCTCCATCAAGGTTCCATTTTTCAATTTCATTCAAGTAGTCCTGTTTGGTGCTCAGGTCAGTCATTGATATTTTAGAATTGCGCTTCTATCTTGCTAATCGCAAGATTTTTCGCTTATTCTAAAACATCTAAAAAAAATTTAAAGAAAAATAATTAAAAGAAAACGATGTTCGTAAATTATCTCCAACACGTTGGAGATTCACGGGAGCGTTAGAGGGAGTGTGGATTTACGAATATCAATTATATGTATTTTTTTACTTCACTTTTAATGTCGGTAAATTTCTCAAACCACGGCTGTTTCATAACCCATTCAAGATATGGCTTATCAATAACCGCTACATCTTGAATTTTCTTACCTTTATACTTACCAAATGGAAAAATATCCCTTGGCTTGCCTGCCCGTGCCTTTTCAATCATTTGGATTTCGTCAGTAATTATCTTTTTAACATCGGTAAGAGAAAATGTTTCTTTTTTATTTTTAATAGAGAGCTTTTCAAACTTCTCGCATAGTCTGGTTAGGGCGGTCATAGTATAGTATATGGTATATATTTTATAGAAAAAATAAATGAATAAAAAAATTATGAAGTTGTTGTTGTTTTGGAAGTAGTACAAAACAACTGGACTTCATAACCCAAAAACCTATATTGTTTTTGCTATACTAAACATCATTAATATCCAAACGGCCGTGTTTCAATCGCATTCTCTACAATTCCGATAACTTGTCTTTTCGTATATGTAAAACTAAATATCTTTTCTAAGTATTCGCTTGTTATTATTTTCTTTTGTTTGTCTCGCGTTATCTTGTTGTTTTCTATTATAACTACTTTTCCAGACTTCTCAATTCGCTTAGCAATCCTTAATTCTTCCTCAGTCTCTAACAATTCGGCCAGTTCATTTTTACCATTCTCAAATAACTCAGTGTTTTTAATACCAAGCCCGCAACTGATTACACTTAACATATTAGGTAAGTTTAAGGCCTTCTTCGTCTCGTAATTCATACTAAATCCTTTTACTTTCATACAGGCTTTGCAGTTATCTAATAAGTATCCGTAGCACTTTGCCCCGCCTCCAACGAAGGTCTTTATCTTGGCTCCCTTTAATTCATCTGTCCAGTCCCCGAGTAGTTTGCCCGTCTTTACATCATCTTCGCCTTTCGTCAGGTCTGTGGTATATATTACACTATCCGTATCGTGGTATAGAATTCTCCTGCCTAGTCTGTCCATCATCTCATAAAGTCTCATTCTCGCGTGGCAGGTAGTAAATAGAGCAACTACAATATTTGTCTTAATCGGGTCGGTGACCGCATCCTGTTTTAAATCATAAGTGGCCTCTATTATTTCGTCGTTGATTATGTTAATATTTATGTTATCTACTGATTTATCGTTCATTAGTTTGTATAGGGTTTCCTTATCCCTTATCATTTTGTTTTGTTTTTTGTTCTGCTTCTCTCCAAACTTACCCCACAAGGAGTTCAAGCACAACTTAGCCACCGCACGGCGACCTGAGTTTTCTTCTATTTTGTTTTCATCCATCTTAACACCCATTTTGATTTCCATACTGCTTATGTAGTTTTGTTTTTCCTCGGCCGTATTGCATCCTGCTGGATATCCACTTGATTCCTGCTTAACTTCAAGAATGTTTTTATGTATTCCTTGAATAGGCTACTGCTCTGTTCTTTCCAGTGCCATACTTCATATACTTTCATTAACTTATACCCTTTATCTAAGGCCTTGTAAATTTCTGGAGTTGCCCAAGTTCCTGTTATTGCCCGCTGCATGCATGCATGCTTACATACATACATACATACATACATACAAATGTATGCACATACATACATGCATGCATGCATACATGCTTACATACATACATACATACATACATACATACGTACGTACATACACATACATTACATACATCGAATACTTACACATACATACATACATACATACATGCATACACACATACATACATGTATACATACATACACAGACATACACATATCTCGGCGGTAGCATCTTAACCTTAGCCACTCCGAAATATTCCTTTTTTATTATTTTGTTTCGCATATCTTTTCGTTCCACACCATCATTTGGTCTGATGATTTCGTGGTGCCCGCTAGGGTAAAGGTCATAGTACATGACGGTCGGATAGAGTGAGCATATGTCGATGTATTTCGCGTATTCGTCGCTGTGTCGTGATTTCCAATACAATGTTAGAGCATTAGTTCTACCTCCAAACATTGCTTCTCGTGGGTTTAATCCTTCTTGTTCCATAATTCGTTCGTTGGTATCCTCGGCCAGTCTTTCACTGGTTTTCATCAGGCTCCAATCACATTCCCAGACACTTATTACTTTTACCTGTTGGCTCAGTTGTTTTTCTCTTCTGATTGTTTCCTTGTATAGTTTGCCCATAGTCTTATTTTTCTTGGCATTCATTGCATTGCCGTTCCAACACTTCTGACAGCCGTGCCAATGGCACCCGTAAAACTCATAAGCGATTTTGTTTTTCTCGTCCCAGCCATCTACATACACACGAGATTGCCCGAGTTGAAACATTTTTTCACCTCCGTTGAAGGCATGCTTAATGTCTGTTTTGTCTAGTCTGCTTCTGTAGGCTAACCATTGAACACAAGCCCTTGAAGCCATCCTGTTTTGTTTTTCCGCTTTCAATACCGCAATTGAATTAACAGGCATAAACTTAGCACGATACAGAGCCATAACACAACTCGCAATAGTTGTATATTGAAACGGGTCAATACCGAATTCAAAAAACTGCTTTCTAAAATCTATACAACCCTTTCTAAGTATATCAACATCGCTATGACAATACTCAGCGATTTCCTTCGCCATATCAAAATGGTTGTGAACACTATCTCCGACGCGTCGGAGATTGACCTGTTGTTCATACCATTCTAAAAACTCCTTTCTCTTATCTCCTCGCATAGTGTCGTAGCCGTAATGTTTCTTATGTGGCATAACCCCAACATAGTTTTTGTTCGTTGAAGAAGTGCGGAAAGTATCCTTTCTTAAGTTCCGTTAGTCCGAATGTCTTTGGAAAGTCAGACAATGGCATCGTAAGGAAACTCAAACTATCAATGAAGCGGTATTTCTTATGTGTCATCATCATTATCTTACCGCCTTGGTAAATGACAAATGGTGTCTGTTTGTTATCTACAAGCCACTTAAGAATAAACTGACAATCATAACCGCGAGCATTGTGTGCGATAAAGGTAAATCCCTGTGCTTAGTGTCAAAAGCCCAATTACAAAAGTCTTGAATGTTCTTGTGAATTACTGGCGGTTCCTTCGCATCGTAATACTGGCTTTCAGCATGATTAACAATGTGCTCGCCTTTGTCCTGTGTCGCTTCAACGTCAAAGAATATGTA